>MU795002.1:1294-94462 GCA_027886305.1 Lentinula aff. lateritia | reverse complement strand
CAAAAGTGCACAATCTTACGGAATTCAACTTTTGCGGATGTTCCCCATTAGTTCTACATAAGTCACGGGAACTTATGAGACTTTGCATGCAGTGTTACTATTTATTAACAGGTAACAATCTTTTTGATTTTAACACACAGACACATTTGAAAGTGAACAAATTGATAATCTTGCCATGGGGCGTTCACTTTAGATGATACATGAGTGTTTTCGATCCAACTAGCAGGTTGAGAGAGAGAAAGTGCGTTCTGGCAATCAAAAGAGGGGTGAGGGTCAAGGCTTTCACAGAAATTAATGTGTCCTTGGTATGAAGCATTTAATAGATAAATGGACTAGCAGAGGACACCATCAAAGCTCCTCCCTAACGTCGAATGACACATCAGATAGCCTTGCCGCTTCTCCATAGCGGAGCATCCCCACGTATGGCATCAGGTTGTACTTCAATGCGTAGGAGGCAGTACCAGCGGCACTGATGAGGCAAAAAAAGTTTGAACGAAAGCAAAGCAGGTAATTCAAAAGTGGCACACCCTTTACCAAAGCCCTTTCCTCCGATTTCTTTGAACGCGTATTTATTCTTTGCCCCGACGACGTTCACGCGAGCATCTTCCGGGCGACGGACGATACGGTCCCACAGTACGATAGTGTTGTTGACCTATTAGATTCAAACATCAAGAGATATGTAAGGAGCAAGAGTAGCATCGACCTGACCCCTTGAGTGTTCTCGTACTCTGCCTCCAATGATAGGAAGAGCTGCTTCGTATTCCACGTAAACAACGGTGTAAGATCTGTCACCAATCACGTTTTTGAGAAATTATTCATGAAGAATTTTTGAATGTGCGCACCTGCAGTCATGTTGAAATTAAGGAAGCCCATTTCCTGTTTGCGTCTTTGCCGAGGTGTTTTAGCATTGAACACTTTCACCGGCTTCATACTGATTTGACCATTGATTTGCGGTGGATATATCGCCTCTTGAAGCAATGAGGCTATGGTGATCGCTGCCAGGAGCGCCATGGTACATGAGGAGAGCAGAGCAGAGACGTTGTTTATACGGGTGAAGAAGGAGTGCATCGCGCCAAACTGTAGCAGGAAGTAACCTTGAAAGTTGACAATGAAACGTCGCAAACTTGCATCTCAAAAGGTGATCACCTGATTGAGTTCCTCAGCGCTTAACCGTTACACCACCAACTTCCATTACCGACCTCTGAGAAAGCCGCTGCGAGATGTTCTTGAGAACCCTCATCACAACTTCCCTGCAGCTCCGCATCAAAAGCTCCCGCAATGCTTCCCAACACCTCCAAAGCCGCTAGATCTCTTTCATAAGCACTTGGCATAATCTGTGATCCTTACTTGCCATGTCTTGAGCACTGACTTTCGACCTTGAGAGCCACGTCGATGTTGTCCCATGAACAACCTCAAGCTCAGTCTCTCTTTACAACTTCACAATCTTGTATCATTTTCCAATCTCAAGCTGTCATTCTTCAAGTTCACCCAAGAGTCCAATACACAAGTTCAAGTCCTCTGTGTACATATAAGTTCCCAGGACGATTCCGGGAAGCTTCATATGTGAATCTGGGAATATTCCCCATGGTACCTTCCTGGAACCTTCCATGCAAAAGGTGGTGTACACGTCCATGCATGATGCAAACCATTTGTATGGTGAAACGGTCAACCTAAGTCTCATGATTCCTCTTTTGTTCCTCCTTTGTATCCGTACAGTCTTCGTAGAAATATGTGAGAGATTATCCATCGTTAAATATGCAGTAGTAATAGGACAATGCTAGTACCAGTTTCCACCCAATGCGAATCATCATTCCGTCCTTGTGCAGTCACAAACCCCATTCGGCACCAGAAATAAGAACGACTCGTCGCAGTGTCGGACATTGCCTGATCCACATCCTCACGTGTTTTTTCTCACTGTCGGTGAGAACCATCGTCGGCGTATCGGGAACTGGAGTTCGCGGACTAGGAGGCTCGCTATTTTCGGACCCGTTTCCGTTGTTGTTGCCGTGGTTCCAGTCCACGCCTCGTATGGAGCTCGATACGGAACGAGCAGATGTAGTCATCCTTCGGGTTTCCCAACGTTGCGTGGGTAAGTCATCGTCCCAGCGGTCTGTTGTCGGGACCGCTGTTCGAGGTTGTGTTTGAACAAATTGAGAGTAGCGGGGAGTAGAAGGAGTAGAAGGCATCCTTGGAGTAGTGGGTGTATTGGGTATCGTAGGCATTGTGACTGGTACATCTGTGGAAGGCGGAGTAGGCGTGATAATAGTAGGTGTGGCGATAGTAGGTGTGCGAGGTGATATGGGTGATACAGGTATAGTTATAGGAAGTGTCGCAGACCTCCCACTCGGGGTGAGTTGTGTAGTGATTCTAGGAAGTGGTGGGAGAGGATCAGTATCCGCTCTCTTCCCGCGCTTTTTGAGACTGGGTAGACGACCAAGAAAATTTTTCGATTTTGCCGTAGAAGGTGTAGGTGAAGAAGGGAATGTTGGTGATTCTGAGGTCCGATTTGAAGTGGAATAAAATGTGATAGCAGATTTGGGAGAACCTAAAGCTGCTTCTGTCCCATTGTTTGTTGGAGTAGAAGTCCGAGGGATAAGTATGAGTGATGAAGGAGGATTCGGAAACATTGTCAATGAGACTATTGATCCAGCGGAAGGTCCGGAAGCTAGAGATATCTGGCTACTACTGGCATAACTATGTCGCTGGTTGACACGAGAATGTTCAGAGTCTACGCTGTTCTCGTTTGTATCGGTGGGGGAAAGTAAAGCGTCGTTTTCATCTGACTTGACATCTTCCATCGAGGCCTGATCAGCATCAGGTTGTCCATTTACTTGCACAGCAGGAAGTGGATTCGATAGTGGGCGCAATGACTCCTCTACAGTCTACACGGATGGATTAGTAAATCAATTATAAAAGAAGTTGAACAGTTCTTACAGTAGCGGACACTTGCGATTCTGAAGATGCTAATTCATCCGACGGTGATGGGCTGGATAAACGCATCACAAGCGTATACAGAGCTCGATATCTCGGAAGTATAGAATGAATGGTCTTGTATAACATCTGCTCAAGTCTTCGGTGAAATGAGGTACAAGGCTTAATGAATCCAACTGACCTCTTCCGTTCTAGGTCCATTCCAAGGAATCGCTATCTCGAGGCTCTGCAAACCGGGAGGATGGTAATCTTCCTGTATATTCTGTGAATTTGCACTGCTTTCCACATCTTTCTCTTCACGGACCCTCCCTCTTTCAACAGTCTTGGACGACGAAAAGCCTCCCAAAGCGGCACCCGCTGCACTGAGGACTTTCTCGACGGTCCTCCGATCTACATTTCTGCCGAAATTCAAGTAAAGCTCCTCGAGACCGCCGTCAACTTCTGATATCTCCCCATCCTCAGATTCGTCGGAGGACGCACGTTGTCCTTGGGAAACTTTTAGAAACCCGACCAGTTCCGCCGGGCGCAAGCCACCTACGAGGGTGTCGTTGATGTTTATGCCGACTTTTCTCAGAGTGCGTGCTCGTGAAGGGGCGAGAAGCTGAAGAATGGTGGGTGGGGCATGCACGATTCCAAGGTGGGGAAGAAGGGTCGATGATGTGCATAGTGTGATCAATTCTGATGACAAGTTGCTGTTGGAGAGGGATTTGAGGCCCGGAGACGGGGGTAACGGAATCTGAAAGGGTGCTGGGGTTGCGAGTGTAGGAGAAGGTTGAAGGGGTCCTAGTAGAGAGTTACTCGGTGAAGGGGGTGAAGAGAAAAGATTGTTGAGATGACTGGGTGAAGACGTAGAGAGAAAGACCGGTGGATGGGATACCTCGCGTTCGGTTGTTCCATCATGGTCCGAATCCGCAGCGGGAGGACTATCGAACAGCCTGGGTAAGCTTAATGTTGTGATGTTGACCTGGCCATCAAGCCAGGTTAATAATTCTACCTTTTCCGTCGAGGTGAAGTCCGTGTTGAGGAAAGTGACAGAACGAAGGCCGAATGCAGTATGATGTTGCATCAGGTCAAGGGAAAAGGATGGAAGAGTGAGAGTCGTGAGGTGTGTCATATGAGCCAAAATGAGAGCTGAAGGAAAGGTAGGGAGATATAATGAAGGACGATCGTCACATATCAGTTCTCGGGTTATCTCTGTTAAATCCTGCCTCTTGGTCAACAAGATGTTCAGCTCGTCTTGCTGAGAAGAGGAGACGTTCCTGAGATCGAGCGTCTCATACATGGCCAGCTGTGCTGCCTGACAAAAGTTTTTGGAAAGTGGCGCGAGGCCTAGAAGTAGTCTTCGCGGCAATAGTTTGAAGACATGGGCTATAATTTGAACCGGAAGCTCCCTTAAGCCGAGACGCGGGGGAGGCTTCCTTCTTACACTGAGAGTGAACGACGGAGGTGTCGCTGGAATGAAAGAACCAAGATTTGGTACGGAACTTGCCCTCGTCGGTCCTGCCCAAATAGCCGAAACGATCGTCGCCTTTGTAGCTGTTTGAAATTTGGGGCCCTCAATGAGCTCGGCCTCCTCCTCGAGTAAAGATTGCGATAAAGAATGCAGCGAATGAGCATAACTTTCGGAATGAAGAGATGGATTTTTGGAATGTGATGAGGAGTGTATGGAATGAGATATGGAACGACGTTTCATCGACGAGGCGGAGTGTGCTTGTTGCGAAGGCTGAGCAGAGAGCAGAGACTGTACAGATTGTATTGAGAACCGTCGTAGTCTTTTCTGCTGCTCTGGGACCTGTTTTTTCGGCGTGGAAAAAGTTGGAGGCTCTTCGTCTTCTTCACGAACGGCAGAATAAATGGACGGGGCAGGTGGACCAAGGTCATTAGGTTGGCGAATTTCCTCCAAATCCTCCGAATCTGACTCTGAAGAAGCTCTGAAGGAGCGGACGGAATCGCGACGTGACTTTGAAGACTTGTCTTTCTTCCGACTCTGTTCGCGCGGGGTCGATGCTTCGTGCCCAATACCGAAGACGGATGAGGTGCCTTGTGACGATTTCTTTTTTGGAGTGAACATGGTGGAGACTCGTTTCATGATAGAACTGGAGTGGGATTGGCCGCGCTGGGAACTGTAGAGACTGTTATTCGAATTGCCAGTGCTGGGAGGAATGCCGAGGCTGGCGCTGGAGCTGGCAGGATGGCCGGAATTCGAGCTGGACGTAGTCATTACCGTTGTCCGACGGTTGAGAAAAGCCATCCAGGCTTTCGGGTTATAAGCGAGCACAGCAACCTGATCTGCAATTGGGGTTAATATCTGTCTGTTGTTACAATTTGAGTAACTTACATCTAAAGGAATGACGACCAGCAACAGCTGGGGACTCGGGAGAGAGATAATGAGGACGGGAAGAAGTGGGTATGTAGTATTGTACGCGGTCATATTATGTTATAAGCGAAATCGCTGTTATGGGTTGCTATCTTCTGTTCCGTTTCTCAGCCTATGTATTTAATATTTATCATTTGAATGCCCGAGCATTGTCAGGTGATAGACTTCAGACCGTTTTCGATAAACATATCTCAAAGCTAGCTGAGCTGTATGTACTCATCGAAGCTTGCGACATTGTCATTGATCTAAGGGTATGTTATTTTCCGATGTACAAATTTCGAAAGAAAGATACTGAAATAGCATACTACTATGAGAACGTCGTCGAAGAGTCTGGTGTTGATGAATGAACATTGAGCAAAGAATCTAGCTAGAGAACAATGAATTTCCAAGTACTCGGACGTTCCATGAATTCGAGGAACTTACCTGATCGACGATTTCCGACTTCCCAGCTACAGAGGTATCGGAATCGCGATACGACTAGGGTCACGCACTGACATGTCAGCTATTTGAAAAAAGGGAAAGGGCATCTCACAACAGCACACGCACTTGCACATCTTGAATACTGGATATTCCGGCTCCTCCTTCTGCACCAGCGGCAATATGACCACTCGGCCCAGCATTCTTCCGAGGTCCTCCAGCTCCACTCCTCTGTAGATCTCGAGGAACAATATCAATAAGAAAATCAAACTGGTCAGACTTGCTCAATGCTGCAGCAATATCTGAGCGCGAAAGTGTCCGTCGTTTGTTGGAATCCGCGATAATGAACGCGCGCGCTGTAATTTCTTCGATGAATACTACAGTCTATGAGGACTCGAGGGGTATAATTCATGAGAACACCGCTCACTCTCACAAGCCTTGCAGAACAAGATCGGGGCTATCAGAGCAAGGAATTTATTTGCGCAGCACGCGATCAAGTGCGGGACATAAACGCATACCATCAGCAGCAATCATCTAAGAAGGTGGTCAGCAGAGGTAGAAAGGCTAGTTGGTCAGAAGGTCGTCCCAACCTTGACATCCGGATCACTCTTCATTACTTTCTTTATCCGCGCCAGAGGCAATATTGGATGTCTATAATCAGAGGTCTCTTGCTCAGCCGCATCAATTTGGCGTTGCCAGAAGGCAGGTAGAAATTCGTTCAAATGTTCTCCAGAGCGGACATAAGGATGCTGCTGTGAAGGAGCCATGTAGGAATATGGAGGTGAAGGTGTTATATTACGTGAAGCACCAATTCAATTCAGTCAATTTAGAGGTCTGTGACAAATCAATGATTGCCCTGTCACGGCTATTCTCGTGACTAGCCGTTTTCTAACCACAAACGACCACCACACTGCAACAATGTCCAAAGCAACTCTTGACTCTGACTTGTACGGCGGTCAGTGTAAAGCTATGATAATCTGAATATCGCTCATTGATGTGCAGATATATACGGTGATGAAGACAACGACTTTGGTTTCATTGAACCTCCCCAAGAAGAGAACGCGACAGAAACTCTCATAAGTTCCTCTGCGCCGAAAACAGAAGCAAAGCCTTTACAACCTCCTCAAAGTTCCTCAAATTCTACATCTCAAGGCGAAACACACTCATCTTTACCCGCAAAACCAAGTGCCAGCTCCTCACAGAACGGCAACTCTTCCCTGTCTTATTCGGCTCAAATTGCTCAACAATTCTCAGCCTACCAGCAGACACCGAGCCAGGAGCGCCAACAGCGCCAGCATCTGTCCTCCCTGCCAAAAACTTTACCTATAGCCACGATTGATTCAACAACCGGTGATCCGGATACGGTGTTTGGCAAGAAACCTTCCGAAATGCACGATGCCGGGTGAGTAGTATTTTCTCTGTGCTACGTGAAACGTCTTTTACACACGAGTTATATGTGTTATATGTCAACCGAGAGTACCTGCTGCTGCAGTTCTGCTACTTTATTGTTTCCCTTACGGACTGTATGATTGGCGACGAATTGCTGTTACTCTCTATGAACAGAAAGATCAGCTACATATGGCATCATGATAATACTTCCACTCTTTCCCAATTCATTCTCAATACTAATTTCGATATCAATCCCTTTCTATCTGTCTTATTTCACATCTCATTCTCTCGGCTTCATTACTCCACCCTGCTCTACGACTACGATTCGATGGTGTCGCGCTTTCTTCAATCACACACATCACTAGCAAACTCTTTATCGGCGGTCTCAATTGGGACACAACAGATGGTATATTGTTCTTTACATATCGTCCTACGATACATAGCGCTAATCCACATCTCATCTTGTCCATTTCTTTTTCTTCGAGCAGAAGGTTTAAGAAATTACTTTTCACAGTTTGGCAAGGTAGCGCAGCTTTCTACATTTTGTTTGAGCGCTCGGGCGCACGTCTTTCTAAAACATCTCACCTTCATTCTCAAGGTTGATGCTTGTACTATCATGCGAGATCCATCAGGAACTTCGCGAGGGTTTGCTTTTTTGACTTTTGAGGACCCCAATGCAGTCGTTACTGTCACTGCTCGGGAACATTTTCTCGACGGCAAAGCTGTGAGTTTCCTTCGTCCTCTCGCGCCCTGTGGCTAACATGACGTGGCCTCAGATTGATCCTAAGCGTGCAATACCCCGCGAAGAGCATCTGCGTAATACGCGGTACTTTGTCGGTGGTCTTGCTCCCTCTACAACGTCCGATTCTATGAAAGAATTTTTCACGACCTACGGAAAAGTAGTAGATGCGACTGTCATGTTAGATAGAGAGTCTGGACGTTCAAAAGGCTTCGGGTTTGTCACGTTTGAGGATGCAAATAATGCAGACCAGTTGGTTGGTAAGAACATTGTCCTTGATGAAAAGCAGGTGTGTTCTCTTGCCCTGTCAATTATATGTCCATTACTGAAAGCATTGTTCTTACCTGCAGATCGAAGTCAAAATGGCTCAACCTCGGAGTCAGCGCGACCCAAATCGCAGCAACACAGGCAACGCCAATGCCAATTCATCAGTCATCAACAATCCGATCAACAACTCTTTCGAGAATCGCATGTCCCAGACGAACATTCCATTTATACCTCAACAACAAAATCCCATGTCGAACATGATGTTTCAGCGGTCGATGGGTCAGATACCGATGATGGGGCCCGGAATGCCTATGATGAATGTGAATCCCATGGGCATGATGGGTATGAATATGCAAAGCTTCAATCCTATGGCAAGCATGATGAGTGCAGGTGGAATGGGTACCAGTGGCGGTGCTGGTATGGGTGGTGTAGGCGGTATGAACATGATGGGTGGGATGAATGGAATGGGAGGGGTTGGTGGGATAAACGCTCTGAATGCCATGAACGTTATGGGGAACCCGGGTGCCATGCGGTTAGGAATGGGACCTATAGGCGCCACGGGCGGAATGAATCAGTCCACGATGATGGGCGGTTCAGGAATGGGTGGTGTAGGTGGTATGATGCAGATGCGTCAAGGTGCCAACATGGGTGCCGGGATGGTCATGCCGTTCGGAAGGATGACAACGAACGCTGCAGGTCCCGGGCCAATGCGGATGCACAGCCGGGGTCAGCACAATTTCCATCCGTACGCTCGTTGAAAAAATTTCGTTTTGCCCAGGTTATGCCATTGTATTTTGGACGTTAATATCATACTCGAGGACATTAATCACCTACAATATAGCCCGTTACTCATGGCTCCATTTTGAGATTCATAGTGAGAAAAGTACCATACACCAAGATATATTATCGTATAACATATTACACAACTTGAATGTAGCTCTCTACATACGCGGACTCTAATGATCGTCACACCAAGATCTGGCGCTCTGAAACAATTTGAACCATGGACCGATACCATTCCACTGCTCCCTTAACGAACGAGGGTACCAACTGTTACTCTCAAGCATCGTCACCCGCTCGGGATGAGGCATTAACGCGAGGACACGCCCATCGGATGTTTGAATGCCTGTTATACCAGCCGGACTTCCGTTTGGATTTAAAGGATACGACTCTGCTGGTCGACCATTCGAATCAACGAATTGAAGGCAGACCAGATTTTGATCCAAGAACGTTTGCTGATGGGTTGAATCAGTGAAAGATACTCTACCCTCACCATGGGCATTAGCCACAGGAAGTTTAGAACCCAACATTTCGCGAAGGAATACAGAGGATCTGGTGTGTACAGTGTCTACGACCTCAACCATAGACACCCGTCCTTCGAACCTTTCACTACGATTGGGCTTGAAATCGGGCCAATCTTGTGCCCCGGGTATTATACTCCGAAGATGGCTGAGAAACTGACATCCGTTGCACACAGCAAGCGTGAAGGTATCGACTCGGGTGAAGAAATCAATGAACTCTTTTCGAGCTCGAGCATTGAGTAGGACAGAATGAGCCCAACCTTTTCCAGCGCCTAACACGTCTCCATAAGAGAAACCCCCACATGCAGCGAGTCCGTGAAAGCCAGATAGACTCAGTTTGCCCGAGAGGATATCTGTCATGTGTACGTCAATAGCGTCGAAGCCTGCGGCGGTGAATGACCATGCCATCTCGACCATTCCGTTAACTCCTTGCTCTCGAAGGATTGCGACCTTAGGCCTTATACCTCTATCGCTCGCGGGAGGCGAGGGAGTGAATGTTAAATCATAGAAAATCCCTTGATTAGACTGATCCGCGATAAGATCGAATTCCTCCCTGGCCGTAACAGGATTGTCACGAAGCTCCTGCATTTTGAATGACGTCTCGGACCACATCTGCTGCAACTCTTGTCGAGTACTGCTAAATATACACTCCGAGTTATGAACGATCTTGAAACTCTGGTCGGTGGCTGCACTGTTGACGTGGCCCAATGAGTAGATAGAGGTGGCAGGGAAACCAGATTCGAGAAAGACACTCGTCAATTTTGGAAGATGAGACTGGCGAACTTGCACGACTGCACCCAATTCTTCATTGAAAAGAGCGGCGATTGGATCCGAAGAGTCATTCAGTGCGTTGAGCGAGACCTCGACACCCACTCGTCCAGCGAATGACATTTCCGCCAGTGTGGTGAATAAGCCACCATCTGACCGATCATGATATGCTAGAATGACTTCTGGCTCCTTTGTTCTCATCTGCTGACAAGCTTGGAAGAATGCCTTGAGCACGGACGCATCCTCCACGTCTGGAGATTGTTGCCCAATTTCTCGGAAAACCTGTGCAAGAGCCGATCCACCTAGCCGCTGCTTCCCATGTGCGAGGTCTAAGAAAACCAATACCGTTGGCTCATCGATGTTGCTTTGAAGCATTGGCGTCCAGGTTGCAGCAACATCCTGGACACACCCGAATGCGGTGACGATCAGGGAAAGCGGAGAGCTAACATCCTTCTGCTCGTTTCCTTCCTTCCATCTCATCGACATAGACATAGAGTCTTTGCCCACAGGGATACCAATACCTAATTTAGGGCAGAGATCAATCCCAACAGCCTTAACAGCCTCGTACAAGCCAGCACCTTCCCCTTCCTTGGACGCTGCGCACATCCAGTTCGCACTTAGTTTCACATTGGATATTTCTCCAACAAATGCTGCGGCAAGATTAGTCAAAGATTCTGCCACAGCCATACGAGCAGAAGCAGCAGGGCTGACTAGTGCGATGGGTGTACGTTCACCCAAAGCCATTGCTTCACCCGACACAGCGGCAAAACCATACGACGAGCGTGTAACAGCAACGTCAGCAACGGGTACTTGCCAGGGTCCAACCATCTGGTCGCGGGTGACTAGTCCGGTGATTGAGCGGTCACCGATGGTGATGAGGAAAGATTTCGAACCGACAGAAGGGAGACGAAGGATCCGATTTATTGCAGTCGCCACAGCAGCAGAATTCGGAGTAGCTAGATACTTGGCCAAACTAGTATCGAAGAAATTACCTCCCCAAGTCCGACTACGATCCGATTTCTGTATCTTTGGTGGTTTTCCAAAAAGTATATTCATACGAAGTCTTATCACATCTTCGCCCAGAAGCCTGTCCGTTACCACAAGCTCTTCATTCTGAGTAGCGATTCCGACGATGGCGAAGGGACATCTTTCTCGATTGGCTAGCTCTTCAAAAAGGGTAACTTTTTCGGGATGAAGTGCTAAGACATAACGTTCCTGTGATTCGTTGCACCATATTTCCATTGGTGACATGGAGCTGTCCGCAATCAGAATGTCCCGAATCTCAAAGGTAGCTCCAAGATTAGAATCATGGACGAGCTCCGGTAATGCGTTCGATAACCCTCCCGCGCCAACATCATGTATACTCTGGATTGGATTTCCACCTCCCAATTCACCGCCAAGAGCTACACATGCATCTATAACTTGCTGGCATCTCCTTTGCATTTCTGCATTGTCTCTCTGTACAGAAGCAAAATCGAGCTCAACAGAGCTTGCACCGGAAACTTGACTAGATGCTGCACCTCCACCGAGACCAATGAGCATCCCAGGTCCACCAAGTACAACCAACTTTGCACCTGGAGTGATGGAAGATTTTTTGGCGAATACGGTACGCACATTCCCATAACCCCCTGCAATCATAATGGGTTTATGGTATCCTCGTATCTCTACCTGTCTACCTCCCTGATCCTGCTTGTTGGCAGGAATCTTTTCGCAGAACGTCCGAAAATACCCGGCTAGAGCGGGCCTACCAAATTCGTTGTTGAAAGCGCTCGCACCTAGCGGGGCTTCTAACATGATATCCAGGGCGCTTGCAATGTGAAGTGGTTTGCCAAAATCTTCCTCCCAAGGTTGTTCGAAGCCGGGAATTAGAAGATTGGAGGTAGTGAAACCAGCGAGACCTGCTTTGGGTTTGGAGCCACGTCCGACAGCCCCTTCATCTCTGATTTCTCCTCCGGAGCCTGTAGCCGCACCAGGGAAGGGCGAAACCGCAGTCGGGTGGTTATGAGTCTCGACTTTAATAAGGATAGGCATTTCCTCGACATGAGACTGATAGATGTGTCGCCCATTGTCGTTGGAGATACTAAATCGAGGTGCAACGTACCCTTTGAAGACAGCTGCGTTGTCTGAGTACGCAGATATCGTGTTGTCTCCGGAAAGACGTTCGGTGTTACGAATCATTTGAAAAAGGGAAAGGTCCTGCGCTGTGGAATCTATTGTCCATTGTGCATTAAATATCTTATGTCGACAATGCTCCGAATTCACCTGAGCGAACATGAACAGTTCAGCATCCGTTGGATTGCGATTTATGGGATTCGGGCCAGATATGAAGGCAGAAACGAGATAAGCAATCTCGTCAGGTGAGAGAGCGAGCCCAAGGTCTTTATTGGCCTGATTGAAGATCTCTTCGGCAGATTCAGCGGGGGAAGAAGTAATGTCCACTGCACGTAGTGGACGTGGCATGTTGTGGGCAAAAAGGAGGTCTTCATTAGGAAGAGATAGATGAAGAGTTTGAATCATTCGGTCGTGTATTAGATGAGAGAACGAGGATATATCATTCAGGGAGAGGGCATAACCATCAGCAGTTGTGAAGACGTATGCTATTCCACGTTCGATACGTTCAACCTGACCAGAAAGGTTACACGTTGCAGCGATATCCGTAGCTTTACTCGACCAAGGTGAAATACTTCCAATTCTTGGCAACACGTAGGCTACGTTTTGCTTCAAAGAACGTAAATCATTCAGGATATCGTGCAGAGTAAAATTATCGCCATAGGTCAATAGACGTTCGAGCGTTTGTCGGGAAGATGATGTTGGACTGGACAATTCCTCCTCGGCCTGCTTAGATTTGCATTTAACAAGGTGAAGCCAGACAGAGTCGACAGAGGTGACCAGAGGAGCTAATCTGTGAATATTCCTCAGAAGAGTTTCACGCTTCTGTTCAGATACTGAGGAAGATCCTAGAAGGACGAGCATTTCTGTTGCACACTATCAGCAGTTGTCCACCAAACTTGGACGAATTCTAACCTCGCGGAATCAACCCAGATCTTGGATCGAAAATTCGAGGGATCAGACGCTAGTACTGACCTACAATAAGACACATTAGAAAAAACTTGTATAGAGAGACACAACATAATATTAAAATACCAATATCCAGGAGGACCGATGAAATCAAGAAGAAATTTGTTTATCCGATAGACGCCGGGACTGGAAACGACATCATACGTGCTCACCTGACTTGAATAGGCTCATAATATAAGATGACTGTTGAATAACTCCTTTACTCTACCGCAACACTCTCCTTGCACCTGCGCTACACTCTCACTCTCACACTCTGTAGTATGTGTGGTCGGTTCTCGCTGCGACTAGAAGTAAGCGAAGCTACTCAAAGCCGATGCCTCACTGTTTATGTGACAACTTTCAGCCCGATGTGATTCAACATGAGCTAGATAGATATAACCTGCCCGTTATCCAGTGGATTGATCAAGACCAGTTTGTACCAAGATACAACATAGCTCCTCGCTCTCTCGCTCCTGTGATTAGGCACAGTAGTCCGAAAAACTCCGCGAGAATGGGTACAGAATCGTTAGAAGACTCAAGCCATCAGTTAGTTATGCAAACCGTGGGTTGACCTCTGTGAACCTTGTTCATATACTGACGTCGAAATCTAGATGAAATGGGGTTTGGTACCCCATTGGTCCAAATATGAGGACAAAAGCCTCAATACTATTAATGCTCGTTCTGAGAACCTCGTGACAGGTGGTGGAATGTGGAATAGTCTGAGAGGCCGAAAACGATGTGTGGTGGTTTGCCAAGGGTAAGGGCTATGTATCTAGGTTCCATTTATTTTAATCGATCATTTCAATAGATACTATGAGTGGCTTCCTAAAGGAAAAGACAAGATCCCTCACTTCATTAAACCAAAAAGTGGGCATCTGTTGTTGCTTGCAGGATTATACGATTCTGTCGAACTTCAAGGTATGGGCAGTTTTAATCACCTCATCCGAATATTCGATGAATGATTTAGATATCTCAAGACAGAACCGACACACTCTGGTCATTCTCAATTGTAACAACTGCAGCTTCAAACGAGTTTGCATGGCTTCATGATCGACAGCCAGTTATACTTTCCACCCAAGAAGACATAGACCAATGGCTGGATACATCTTCACAACGTTGGTCTGAGGATCTGGCCCAAATGGTTTCGCGTGCATACACTAAGGATTCCCCGTTGGAATGGTGTGTACAAATCATTGACTTTTTATCTTGCTTATGTTCTTTCAGTTACCAAGTACCAAAAGAAGTTGGGAAAATCGGCATGGAGTCATCAAGTTTCATCCTCCCAATTTCTGTGCGGAAGGATGGAATCGAGGCTATGTTTTCCAAGCAGAAGCAGGCTCAAAGAACTTCTGCAACAAAGTCAACCCCAAACATGAAACGGAAGCATGATAGAGTCTCGTCTAAATCTGCCGAAATTCTGGCAACTAAAATTGAGGATGGTTCAGACAGTGACATTGAAATTTTGGAGCATCGTCCTCCATCTGCAAAAAAGGTGCCCAAAACATATTCCATCCATTCCAAAAGTTTTATGTGACTGTTTCCACACAGAAGAAGATATGAAGAAATCTGTACACATATACATATGATCACTGACAGTTGATACACACTATAATTTAACACTTCCTGTAGGAGAGTACGGACAATCTTCAAGAAATGGAAATGCATTTCGAATTTTGTTCGCACAATCTTCACTATACAATGAATTACCTACTCAATGATACAGAATGGTTGACAAGATAATAGATGCGTTTGCGTTTTGAGACTTCCGCCTCATGGAATACAACACAACAAGTAGGGTGATTGATTAGACGAGCATGGCAACAGGAGTCGGAGTCGAGTAGGATGAACGTTACTCATTTCCAGAACAAAATGTGAGATGAACGACAGTGCACGACGAAAACTATAGACCGGACAACAGAAACAACGAGAAAATATACAAGCTGGTTATACACAGACGTCAACGTTCTGTGCGCGCGGGGAATAGATGAGTACTGACCCCTTAGGAAGCTTTCTTGAATGAGAATAGCCTGCGTTGGACATCTAGGTGACCTTGTGTTGGATGGCCTACGAACGGAAATTAGAGTTAAACAAGAACAGGGTAGTAATGATCTATACCTGCTCTTCACCCATCGAACTAACGATAGTTACGAGTATTTCCTTGCCTTGTTCGTGATCTTCCTGAATCGCTTTTCCGATGTCACCCTCCGGAACTTTTACATCGCTCTTGAGGGAGCCATCCGCAGTCATCAAGTTCATGAAACCGTCACCCTCAATGTCGATCTACACAGTCAGGATTAATAGGAAGTATCATACGACCACCAGGAACAAGCTCACAAGTTGGTATTCATTTCGGCGGACGTGGGGAACGTCCATGTTGTGGGTGGAGGGAGAGATATCTTCCTGTGCGATTCGTCAATGATTGATACCTCCAGCCTGCCAGAATTACTAACCAGCTTTTTGCCAGTGAAAATCTATCAAATCGGGAGCAGAGTCAGATACGTCCAAAGATTGAGTCGAGAACACACGTACGTCAATAGCAACAAGGTGAACCTTGGCGTGACCATGCTTTCCAGTCTTGGAAGTGGACATATCAACGATTTTGCAAGGGCGACCTTTGCGAAAAACTGGTTAGCACACGACCAGGGAAATGATTTAAAGGGGAAAATACCCTTGATAACAACGTGTCCGTTTTTCCTAAGTGCAGAGCATTGCATGGGGAAGGTCAAAGAGGCCCCAGCACTGGCCTGATGAGATACGATGGTTAATCGATGAACACGAAGAAAAAGACAGGAAACGTTTAGTTACCTGCTCGAAGGTCTGGTTGTGTTGCTCGTCATCAGACATTTTGAAGGAGAGTTGTTAGATAAGAAGCAAAAGTAATCTAGACGAGAGAGTGTGGAAGGAAAAAATGAACAGCAGGGATCGAAGGAGAAGAAATTTTGGGTTACAGTTGTACATGTAAGCAAACAACGGCTCCGGAACAATCGCCGGCGATACGCCGAGAATCGATTTGACCTTTACGGTATCCCTGAGTTTATCTTTTGACTTCACGAAATACAGTTGCTCAACGAATCCTCAGAAGCCACTTCTGTGACTCTATCCGCGCAGAAAGAGCTTTGAACAAAGGGACCAAGCCTGAGGTTTACACATTTACATACTTTGCAAATTTACGACGCATGGCAACAGATGGCTAAGCCTTGACTAAGTCCCACGGCGCTAAACTCATTCCAGGACTACTACTTACCACCATAGTGATGCATCCTTTCGGAGGAACTCCAAAATGCCCTAGATGCCAGAAAACTGTATATCTTGCAGAGCAAGTTCAGTATTCCTTTAGGATCGTGATTGGATCAATGCTGACATTTCGTATCCTCTTCAGGTTATTGGGCCAGGCAGAAAGGTGTGGATTACAGTCGCATTCGCGAAAATCATTTGATTCATGGCGTTCTAGCTGTATCATAAGGTATTTCTCATATTTATGAGAAGCTCCAACTCGAAGGTCCGATATTTATTGTTAGCCTTGTCTGGCATGTACAACGTGCAACAAGAGGCTCGACTCTCTCTCGTTGTTAGAGCATAATGAAGAGGTATGTGGCATACATTATATGTAGTGAAGGTAAATTACATTACTGCCCTATTTCTCTCAAACCAATCAGCCATACTGGTGCGTCCATCTTCCAATTTTTACAAATTCTACCGTCTCATGTACGAATTAGCAAGTCTTGTCATGTCAAGAATTTTGGTACGCGGGATCTCCGCCAGGCCAATCATCCCTATCGTGCGCGCTCTCCGTCACTCTCCCCAGGCAAGACAAGCAACGGTCAACCTCAAAGATCATTCTTTCCTCCCCCTTCCCCAACTCATCCTCGTCCTGTTGCTATTGGGAACGGATACATGCAACAGTCACAGGCCGACAAATCCATCTCTCGTGCTATTCCGTCACTTCCACATAATGATGAAACTGAGTTCGTCGGAATATCAAATAATCTAGACGAAGAATGTGAGGAAGGGCGAGATTCAGTCGAAAGTCTTACTCGGAAAACCGTCGAATCCCCAGTCAAATCATCTTATCACAACCCGACTGGTTTATCGCAGATCGTCGGAGACGATGATTCAGCTGCTGTTGCTGCAATAGATAAATTCAGAAGTACTGTAGGCAGAAGTGGTGCTATGCGACCTAATACACAGACTACTACCGGAACGAGATATGGAGTAGCGCTCGGCGGTCCTGTGGCACATACCACTGGAAGCCCCCGCAAATGGGGCGGTGAAACCCCAAATTGTCCGAAATGTGGCAAGAGTGTGTATTTTGCTGAACAGGTATGAATTTTTTGAATGTGTGAATATCGGGAAATTCTGTTCAAATTGATCTTGGCTAGGTGAAAGCTGTTGGTAAAACTTACCACAAGGGGTGTCTGCGGTGCTCTGAGTGCAGTACTTCTTTGGACTCAAGCAAACTCCGAGATCACGAAGGTGTTCCCCTATGCTCGCGTTGCTATAACAAGGTCGGTTGGCAAGTGTTACCTCTCCAGCCTCATAATGACCACATCATGACAGTTACATGGCCCTCAAGGGAATGGTTATGCTTTACTAGGAAAAGCTGGAGGTTAATCGTCAACTTTTTTCCTCCATTCCGACTTATAGTCCCTCACCTTCGCTCTCGCGACCTTCAGTCTCTGTTATACTTTATCATAATCATGTCCACACTATTTTACTATTTCTCCAGTGTATTCCTGTGCTCCATTTTTGAGTGATAAATTATTTTACGTGGCAATGTCTTTCTGATGCTCCATTGATTCCCGGATTGCACATGGAAACATCGGAGAGGCTGCTGCTCCGGAGAGAGTGAATGGTGACAATAACCGGCATTGACGGGACAGCCATAGAGAACGAGGATGACCGGCCGTCATCTTGGGTCGCTCGTTTCAACTCCGCCTTGATGCGTAGTGACTGCACACCTTTCGGCCGAGTCTCAGGTCTGTTTGGAAAACAAAGTGGCAAAAGAAAGAGAGACACGTTTGTCATTGTCAGGTATCAGCGTTCAGCGTTCAACAGTCACATCATACGAGGAACCGATACAGGAAAAAAGTAGGAGTCCTTTCGGTGTCAAGTTCGTGTCGAGTGATCATTTTCAGAGCCAGCCTTAACCAGTGAAGACCTATGCCCTGGGAACTCATACAAGAAACGAATCTATTTGTCGGCCGTGTGCCAGTCGTGCAACCATGAGGTGATTGCTGAAATTGTGCAAGTGTATTTGATGCACAAGAAACACGACTATCCAGATCCAACATACCTTTTGTACGCAATTACAAGATGTAAGTATGTGTCCTGTGCACTCTATTCCATTTGAAGAAGATATTGACCAATAGCTATACGGAGATTAACAATCTATTATCTGCTGTGAACCACTTGGCAGTAGCAACTTCCACATTGAAAGGCCGTTGTCGTTTAAGAGACAAGAGTTTGTTGATTGTACTATCCTCTTTGCTCTCTGAGGAAATCGCCGAATTCGTACTGCCAGTCGAACTTTGCCTAAAGTAAGCGACTAACTCGGCATCAGAGAGGGAAAGATTAAGGTCTAGAACAAAGTAATCGGGGATAGAGAATATCAAGCGTCGAGGCTCAATGTCAAGATTCGAGCGAGATATAATAGTCTTCTCCTGATACTAGTTCAACAAGTCGCTTTGTAGCGAAAGTAGTCGCAGAGACGTACCACAGGAGGAACTTCGATCTGTATTTGCAGGCGATCATCGTCTGTTCTGTACCAGGACCACGTTACGTCGATCTTGGCCCCGATGTTCCTTTGAGTAGTCGTTTGTGCCGGATTACTAGATGGAGTTCTGAGAATACTTCTCGGCTTAACAACTCCCAGACCGGCTTGGGCTATAGGGTCAGAAGCGTCCTGTGTCATGATCTCTTGGATGAGAGGTTTTTGCATCGACCTAGATTTTCCTTCAAGGTTGCGCGTTTCCGCGGCCTTCGCCTCTGCACGCGCCAAGAGAGAAGGTATCGAAACCGTGCGAGGTTGTAGTTTACCTTTGGCGGCGATATTTGGCGTCCCGATTTGGCGAGAGAGGACGAGTTGTGTTTGTGCCTCAATCCGCTGAATCGATAGCTCTAATTTGCTTAATCAATGCCAATATAGTATTTCTTTGAGTCAAAGTTTCCTAACCGATAATAAACACCTTAAACTCGGGGTCCCTGAGCGTTCGAGATTTGATGGAATTGTGGAAGACGCAATCGAACACCAACGACGGTTTCCCAGCTGCAAATGTTATCAGCTATTGTACGTTGAAGCAACAGGGACAAAAGGGGCAGAAGATATCAGAGAATACCGTGCTAATTGAATACCACGGCCGAAGGTGAATCTGTAGGTTAAAACATAGCCTTGATATACTTGCCTTTGTCTGTATCGAACCTTCCTTCCGAGACAATGACAGGTACAAACCAGGCATCTAGATTTCCTTTATCCAATTCATCGCCGTTCATTGCGCGTTGAATAGAATCTTCGTTTCCATCCGGGGGCGGAGGCACGTTTGCATCCCAGGCAACATTCACGAAGATTTTGTAGCCTTGTGGGATAGATATTGAGGCATCCTGGGCACTGGGAGATTGTTTCAGGGATAAGGGAGTGAACGACGAAGGCTGCACTGTACTGGTTTTGATGCAGAAACCAGCAACTGGTTTGAGAGAAACAGACAGCATTGGCAATACCACGTGCCAGCGATCCGAAAAAAAAATAGTTGCGCCACTTTATAACGAATCCATACTGCTTTATCTATCCAATCGAGTCATCTTGGTATGTAAAATTTCATTGCTTTAGAGGACTTGGACTAGATTATGATAACAGATCAGGGAACACTTCAGAAAACGTTGGTACATTCCCGTTCATCTCGTTATACGTACGGCCTTTGACCGTCCGTTTCCTATCATCTCGTCCTTCAAGATTCAAACGAACTGCATCTCGTTTCACGTTGATCCATTTACTCTGATCCCGCGCAAAAACCCGATAAAAATGGCTCAGACGGATATAAAAGAGGCCAGCAAAAGTAGGGCCTTCAGATTTCGTAAATCAATCCATACTTCTACAAGATGGTTCGGCCTCTCATTCTTCATTCGCGCTATACAGCCGTCCCCGATGAGGATAAATTTGATGTCAGCCCATTGCCAGACTTTGACGACGATGTCAGAGTCCAACAATACCTTCAAGATCGTCGTGTTATAGGTGTAGGTCTTTCCGTGGTGTATTGATTGATTGGCTTGTCCTCATTCATCGCAGTATGACCCCTTGGTTCAGCCTGCATTGCTCAGGCATGAAATCACTTCCTCAGCCAGCTCTCATCGCACCATCGCATCTGCTCGTTACAGCGCCGCAAGCATACTCGCTGGAAACGATGATCGTGTCCTCGTCATTGTCGGCCCATGCTCGATACACTCCCCTGATCAAGCTTTAGAATATGCCCATATGCTCAAGGCGAAAATTCCCACTTGGTCCAACCTTCTCATTGTGATGCGAGCTTATTTGTACGTGTCTTGGAATTAGTGTAGAGCTTGTGTCTAACTTCTTTTTTTTAGTGAGGTACTTTTTCATGTAATATTCAGTCAATCACCTCTAAACATAAGCTTTGGCGACATAGAAACCCCGGACAACTGTCGGCTGGAAGGGACTTATAAACGACCCAGACATTAACGGTACTTTCAAGATCAATAAAGGACTTCGCACAGCACGTCAACTGCTCTGTGATCTGACTGACCTTGGCGTCCCAGTTGGCTCTGAGCTTTTGGATACGATATCACCGCAGTACATCGCTGACTGTAAGTACCATTTAGTTCAGCAACCAGAGTACTAAACGATATGTGCCTCAGTAATTTCATGGGGAGCCATCGGAGCCCGTACCACTGAAAGTCAGTTGCATCGTGAATTGGCTTCGGGTGTTTCTTTCCCTATCGGATTCAAAAACGGCACGGACGGAAGGTAAGCTTCTAGTATAATACTATATGGACAAGTACTGATGGCGTTCCTCCTAATGCCTAGTGTGACTGTGGCCATCGACGCTATGCATTCGGCCGCGAATCCCCATGCTTTCATGGGTGTGACCGAACAGGGCTTGGCGTCTATTGTCAAAACTCGGGGAAACCAGGACGTTCATGTCATCCTCCGTGGCGGTACGAAGGGACCGAATTTCTCTTCGGAGCACATCAAGGATGCAGCCAAAGCAATCTCGAAAAAGCAGCAATTTGCCAGCATCATGGTGGATTGCAGCCGTAAGTTCCCGTCTTGCTCGTGAATGTGTCTGTGCAGTTACGCTGTTCTTAGATGGAAATTCACAAAAGAATCACAATAATCAGCCCCGCGTTTTACAGGACGTTTGTGATCAGCTTGCCGTTGGAGAGCGCAGCATTACAGGAGTCATGATTGAATCAAATATTAATGACGGTCGACAGGATGTTCCCTCTGTTGGGCCAGCCGCGCTCAAACACGGTGTTAGCATCACTGACGCTTGCGTCGACTTTGACACAACTGTCGACATGCTCAACAAATTGAATGAGGTCGGGAGCCCAATATTCCCTGTGTACTCTCATATTGACTTTGAATCACACAGGCTGTCGGTAAACGACGTGCTGTCATTTCGGAAATGAAAACAGCAGCCGCCTTCGAGGGCGCTGGACATTAATTCCTCGAAAGTGCACAATCATGCTATCAAAAATATCGTTTTCGTCCATAATTCTGCTATATATATACTTAGAGCTCTTGTATATTCGATTCCTGTAGATATACCGATGCGATTGCTTCATCGTGACGAATACACCCATGGATATCGATGAGTGATGAGTGCTGAGAGGAAGTGAGTGCAATAGAAATTGTGGACAACAAGACAATCATTTAACAATACAATCAAAAAAACATACACAGGATATATAGCATCGTACGTTGAACATGTACAAGTATCTGTACATAATTAGGCAAATACAGGCAAATACACCCAGCTATTTCAAAGCAGAAAGCAAAGCGACAAACGATTCCAATGGAAGAAAAATAAAGTTAGCAGAGAAAGTAGATGAAGAGATATGAGATGAAAGAAATCATGGGTCTAGTCAACCTCAGACTCTTCGATGGTATCAATTGCTCCAGGTAGAGACCTTTGGGATGTAAAATTCTGATATTGAATTCCCGTGTGTGAAGATTCAAACGAACCCGCAATGGCAAGCGCCTCTGCGAAAGACAGCGCAACAACAACGCTTGCCGACAAGACCCTCCATTTGAATCCAAGGATATCAACGCTCTTGATAAGAGGGTTTGAATTGGATGACAGCGAAAACGGTCTATGTACCGCTGGAAATGTGTATGCAACCTGAGCTGCGAGCTGGACGATAGAAGCGGTAAGAGGATCGAAAGGACGAGCGAGTCGCGTGTGCTCAGAATCGACGTTTATCATCTCTAGTTTCTCTTCTTCATTACGCACAATCCGTGAGACTTCTCGAGATTCGCTAAGGATAACTCGAGGAGGATAAGTTGATAATGGTCTGAAGCTGATAAGAATGCCAGCGACTACCGGAATGAGCACAGTAGGAATGAACCAATGCAAGAGGATGATCCAGAACATGCTTGATTCAAACGTGGCAAGCGGAGGATATGGAATTGTGATAGATATAAACCTCCAGGATTGCGGTGAAGTAGACTGAGGAATAACCGTCGACGGCGGAATATCCAAGGAAGCGGGGATAGAAGTTGCGCTGAATGGAATGTGTAAAAACCGCCAGGGGATAGTAGAGACGGAGATATACAAAAGTTGCACCAGAACGGATATTGACCAGATGGTGCGGGAGTTGGACAGGAGCTGCGGATTGCATTTTAGGGTTGCCTGAAATTCGAGGATATAGGCACGGACTTACCGTACGGGTATTGTAAAGGGTCTTATGTGCGCTCTGGGTAACTGCTTCCTGTTTTCGTTTCACCACTTGCAACATGCTACCGAAACGAGGGATCGGTATGTGCTCGATGATTGTTCGGTCGAAAAGCCTTTGATCTACATTAGAACTGGTATCTGGACTGGGTGGAGAAGGGTGTATATTGCAGGGTGTATCAGTAATAGCGAAGGAAGATCGGGTCGTCCTTCGTCGACTTGGAGAAGCGCGTCCATCTGATTCTGAAGGCGATAGAGGAGGATTCTTCAGTAAAGCTGAAACATCCGACAAATCCTTAACCGGAGTAGACTCGTAAACAGGCTCAAGCGGGGCGACTCGGGGCGCATTATGAAAGCGTTCTTTTCCACTATCCATTGCAAGTCGTTTACTGGAAGGATAAGGTCAAATTCACAATATTTGAGCTTGTTCTACTAGGTAAATACACGAACCCCAGTGCTGGAACACCTTCCTTCCTCCTCTTCCTTCTCCTATCAAAGAGACCAGAAAATTGGGGATCTTCTTCGAGTTCTGACTGATTTTCGTCGAGATACTTTTTTATCCGAGTCTGAACTTCCTCCTTGTTTCCCTCCGTGCTGATTTTCAGAGCTAACGCGAGCGATTGAAGCTCACCCTTCTTTTTTATTTGTAAAGATCCAGCAAATATCAGGGCCATTTCAAGTGTAGGTTCTCAGTGAGAAAGTGAAGAATAGGGGAGTTCAACCAAACTGAAAACGCGCAAACAAAGCGTTGTCATGTGCTACGTTCCCACACTTGTATTGATCATGATAATTCTATTGCTCGTCGTCTTCTTCCAGTACCAGTACCACCTTCTTTTCCTTCTACTTTAACAGTCCTCTGGGAGGTCTTCTTTCTTTCTACTTCCTCTATTCTTGCTTTGACTACGATCCTAACTCCTAACCGCTCTTTTCCCGTGGAAATGCTTGCTTTATCCTCTGCTTTATATCTCTTGATGTTGCTTGCCAGCCAAGGTTCGAGCACATTAGAAGTTCCCTAACACTATCATTAATATCTATATCAGTCACTGCATTCACATTCAATATTTCTGTTCCTTTTCTACCTCAAACTCTGTCTGCTGCACAACTTCTGCCAAACTTTACGGGAGCGATTGCTACAGTGAGTAGGCACGGTCTTCATTAGTTACCCCACTCAAATTAGCTTTTCAGTGTGCTGCTAATTGCAGTAATGTACAAACCGAGCTTTCTGGGTGTCAAGATGATGCTTCCTGCCTCTGTGCGACCCAGCTAGTATCAGACCTACGTAATTGCGAGCAGTGCATGTATGAGGCTCTTATCGCTGCCAACGCACCCTTGCCAGATCCCAAGGCAGGGTCTACTCCCGTACTTGTAGGCGAGTCGTTAATTTTCTTTACGTTGGTTTTTCGAGAACCTAATCAATGGATATGCCACCTAGGTTATCAAGCCGCTTGCGCCGCCTTCAACATAACTCTCAACACCACTCAGGTCGCTTTGGCTCTCCCCACTAACTGGGATGGGCCATTCGGACTCGGGCTGGATCTCGTTGGTACCGTTTTCACTGTTGGGGCTGGGTTCATCTTGGGAACGTCTAGTTTGTTGCTCCTGTCAAACCTGTAAGATGAGAAGGCGGTGCTTGTGCCTGGGTCGCCCGGTGGTATAGACATGACATTGAAGAAGAGTGCTGGAAGGATGGGAATCACAGGCCATTCGTTTTCTTTGGAGTGGTTGGGTAGATGATGGTTATTTCCAGTTCTGCTCTGTGCATTCTTACTTTGTTATCTGGTGAAGAATACAATGAGTTTAGTTGGTTGATTTTTGTCATATCTGTGTCTTGAGGAGACACGGTTTGCGTAAGTAGAAGCTGAACTTTTGTCCATAAATACGTCGTGCGTCTATAACATAGAACATGTCAGATACAGGAGCGATCGTAGGCCCAATGATAGCGACGGTTTCATTACTGAAAACGAGGTCATCTACACGAGAGCGCCCTTCGAGCCCCCCGTCGCTGTACGGGTCCCGAGTTAATGGGACCTCCCTTATTTATCTATCTATCTATGTATATGAAACCTGAAGCTGAAGGCCTGAAGACGGAATCAAACTAATAGATAGAGCGCGCAAAATGCATCGACATAACGTCAACATAGTCAACGACACATAACACCAGTGAGCAACATGAGGCTACAGTAACACTAGAGCAATACTCACCAGGGGAAGAAAGCATATTGTAAGTACTTAGTATAGATCAGTATGTAAATGATATTTTTGTAAAAGGGACCGGGGAAAATCCGTCTAGACAACGCTAGTCGGTCTGAAGGCAAGATGAGAAAGACATAACGGTATTATGGAAGTGGGGGGATAAGATAGACCACAGAAACGTAAAAGGGTAGAAATTCCAAAAATTGCAGGGAGACTAAAAGGTTCGAAGAGTAAGGTAACTCGTCGACTGCCGTACGCGCGGTACAGTAGCGACGATATGATGAAATTCCAACCAGTCCAGCCAAAAGAAAGAAGAGAAGAGAATCAGGAAT
Organism: Lentinula aff. lateritia; assembly: GCA_027886305.1. NCBI lineage: Eukaryota > Fungi > Basidiomycota > Agaricomycetes > Agaricales > Omphalotaceae > Lentinula > Lentinula aff. lateritia. The sequence continues at coordinate 68,786 of MU795002.1, read as the reverse complement.
ATGCCCTGCAAGAGATTAGATCTATGGATATAATAAGTGCAGTGTCGTCTGTCATTTACACATATATGCCTGTCAACGATGAAGACACGAGTAAATGATCAGCTGCAAGAAATGAGACGATGAAACACTTACACAAGTTTACAGCGGAATAAATCAAATAATCTTAGGGTTTCAAATTTTCGAAGCTTGATTTGCGGCTTCCCCCAACGATGGTATTAGGCAGCGTAAAGGCAGAAATAGATCTACTCTCCTCGCCGTCCATCTTCCAGATGTTGGCTAGTTGCATCGTCGCGGAGTCAACGCTAGTCTGTCTGGAGCGAGATGTGACAGAAGTTCGTGAAGGAGACGCAGAAGTGTCATATTCGTCGAAGGATAGATCCGCCGAGGAAGTGGAAGACGTAGATAATGTGGGAGAGTGGACTATATCCTGCAAAAACGAAGGCAGGAGAGGTGCAGGGGTAGGGGCATGAAGCTGGAGTTGCTGTTGAAGCTGCTGCTGAAGCTGTTGGATTTGGAGTTGATGATGAAGGTGTTGTTGCTGAGACAAAGACCGCCTGGGCTGCGGAGAAGTAGAATTAGCGGGGGAAGGTCGGCGATGACCAGATGTTTGATAAATCGGGGGAACTTTCTGGTTGTTGATCATATACTGAGAACCCAGTTCGACTTGTGATTGAGAACGATGAACCACACCGCTAGGACCTCGCGACTGTGGAGGGGAGACGTCTACAAATTGACGGCTGACCTGTGGAGGTGTCACCGAATGCGCGCGCAGGACCTGCGCACGGAGCGGCGTTAAAGCAGGATGTTGAGCGGCGGATGGTCCATGATTTTGGGTAAGTACAGAGGTCAGAAGCGCGATCCGCTCTGCCTGAACAGCCGCAGAAATAGAGTCACCATTCCCTTCGGCATCTAAAAGCCAACGTCAGAACGGACGAGGACGAGCGCGAAAAAAAAATAATCATCACAAGGGAAGCAAGTCTGGCAAACTTTGCGTCGACGCCAATTCAAGTAATTGCACTTTTGGCAAATCCAGTCGCCTGGTTGCTAAAAGAGGAGAGTACTCATTCATGAATTCATGAGGATAGAAAGCGGATGGACGACGTACATGAGCGATTGGACCGCGATTTCCAGTATTGAGAATGGGTGGCTGCTGTAACTTATTGAATTTAATGTGTGGCGTTTGAATCGAACGGCACTCACAGAGATTCCCATGATTACATTTGGGCGTATCTGGCCTGGGTCAGGAAATGCCTCGTTGTCGGGCCAGTACATGGTACAAGGGGATAGAGGGTCAACGGATATGTTTTGAACACGTCCACCCACAGCAAAAGCGCGCCCAGAAGGCGTGAGTAACGGATGCCCACTTTTTGACTGGGAGACCGGAAACACATTCACTAGTTGAGCTGGTGAAGGAGAAGACGGGCCCGGGGCATATGTTTGGTTATTGTGCATCATAGATACAACACTGGGGAAATTGGGTGTGTTTGGAGAGTTAGCAAACCGCGGGGATAGTGGTGGACGAGTCGATGATGGAATTGAGGGCTGATAGTTGAAGGAGGTAGAACTATTTACAACCCTAGAGCTGCCACATCCAATGCAGGCAAGGTTGCGTCTAGAAAGAAGGAGCGAGCAAGAATCATCGGTGAGCATTATTGATTAGGAACAGGGACAGAGAAGAGTATTTGTAGGCCAAGCTGCGGCTTTACGGAGATTACAACGTGAAAAAAAGCCGCATGAAAAACTCACCCAAAATTGTGAGCGGCGCACTTCGGGGAATTACATCTGTGTGAAAAGATGGTAAAGATTAGAAAAATCAAATCATTATAACCGTAAAAAGCAGTGAAAATTCGCGATCGCGACTCGATCAAATATTAACAAATTCTTGAATCGGAACAAAGACTACCGATGGAAAACATATGAGAGTAGCTAAAAGCACTCACATCCAGTCTCCGAGCCTGAAGTTTGTACGTGGATTCGGAGGATTGGAGGAGAGAGGAAAGGCGACACCACGAGAAGAGGACTCTTGCACAGAAAATTGCTCAGAACGTGCCTCTTGTAGATGAAACATTTGAGGACGACAAGGAAGAGTAAGTTGACTTGGCGTTGGGTTGCTAGCAGCCTTTTGGTTAAGGATGAGTACGGCAAGTACGTAAGACGTAATAGCAAATTAAACTCACAGATGGCAAATGGAGTTCAACGCGGCTGAGTTTGTGAAAAGGCTCAAGGTCTGATTCAAGAGCAGGAGCGATAGACATGGTGGTGGGAGGAAGAGAAAGCACAGCACAGGCCTATAGATTGTATATTGATAAGTATCTACCATAAAGAGATCGATGGTCCACGTTGCGCACGCCGCTCCGTCGCGCAGAAATTTGATGCGCCCCGAGAGTGTATTATTACTCACCTCTTCGTGTGTTTTAAAGACAGCCCAAAGTCCGGGAGAAAGATGTTCGTCCAGTGAAGTCCACAAAGACTGAGGAATCGGTCGAAGAGGCTTGGAAAAGGTCAGCAAACGGTGAGAGCGCTAAGTAAAACAACCAACACAATCCGACAGAAAGAAAGAGGCGAGGAACACTGAAGGGTTTGGTGGAAGATTTGAGATCTTATGAACGAGATGAGCAGGTCGCAGGGCAAAAGCAAGAAGAACGTACGCGTACGGCTCTTGAATGGGTGGTCAGGAAAGCGTCAAGGAGATTGCTGGCCATTTTGCGAGGGAATAATTGAGAAGAAGAAGTCTCCGAGTCGGTTATTTGAGCGTAAGTCATTATTGGTGAAATAAGTAATGATGGCAGATCGTCGACTGTGCTGGAAAAGAAGCCTGGGGTTGAAACGTATCGGGCGGAAGAGAAAGGGAATTAAGGAAATATTGTTACAAGAGCAGCGGTGGAGTCTTCAGATGTTGTCCTGGTATAATATAAGCTTGGAATAAAGGGTAAAAAAAAGCCGATTATCCCTTAAATTCTCATTTGAAAAACTACATCGTGTCGTTATGCACAGTCGAAACAGATGAGTTGTACATAGATCTCGCTAATTTCCAAATCTCAGAAATTTCCGGCGCTTGCAAGGGTTCCCACGACTTCAACTTCGTGTAGTGCCCAAATCAACATCGATACCAAGATCCACATTCTGACTCAATATACCTATACTTGTACCGGTTCTCTGTCCTTCAAATCTTCAATCTCCTACTGCCTTCGCTGCCTCCAAAATCCGTCTAGAATCGGCCTCTGGGAATTGTCCGCGCACACTGCGACGGCCTTCGCTCACCTGTAAACTATCTCCGTGGACTGTTTCCGCATACAGCCTCATACAGCCTACTTAGTACTGACATATTTTCTCCGTGTCGTCATCAACATAAGTCTCTCTAAAGCTGCGGCAATGACAATCCTGAGGACAGGGAACAACCAGGGAACAACTCCGGTAACAATGGTGGTGCATGTAAATAAAAAAAGTAAATACCACGTTTACAGGCTCACGTTGCGAGGTATAAGGGGACAATTTACAGCAACATGGGGAACAGCGTCGTGAGAGCTCGTGAGAGTCGGACAGGACGGTAAATTGAGTCATTTTACATACATATACAGGCATTTAAGTGACTGTAGTAAAAAGACTAAGTATAAAGTGTAAGATCTCTAGCTTTTCAGAATCGCGATTGTTTCTACGAACCTGAAGCTCGGTCTTCGAGCTCAACCGGAAGGATCCGTAGGTTAAGCGGTGAAGCGGCCCCTTTTGCGGTTCCTCAAGGTTCGTTCCTCAGCCTCCAGGTACAGACATGCACCCATTGCCAAAAGAAATTGAAAAGCAGTGGGTTTGCAGAGAGCGTACATCTGAGTACATATGATTGTGGACCATCGCCTGATGTCGCGTCCGCATGCAGCGAAATGCGATGCCTAGATCCGGACGACGGTGTGTTCTGAGGAAAGGGTGTTTCGGAGAGGGAAGCCGGAAATATGGATGTGACAAGATGAAAGACAATGCGGAGACACGGATATGTTGACTTGATGTTCAAACAGGCTCGGGACAATTCGCAAAAAGCATGGATAATTCCGGGCACATAGAATGAGGCTTTGCGTTCAAAAAATCGCGAAGTTCGGGCAACATGGGCGTTCAGTTTCATCTATCGAAAGTGAGATCGGGTGGAAATTTGTGGCGAGGGGGAGGGGAAGAATAGACATCGACAAGTGAAATGTTGCACCTGGTACTTACAGCAATCTTGAGCGATATATGCGGCAGGAATTCATGAACAGGGTCGTGAGGATTTATCCCTCAGCAAGGCTTGACAGGGCTTGACCAGTAGAAGTCGGCACGAGTTCCGGAAAAGCATCAAGTGTGGCACTAGGATGAGACAGCAGCAATGGCAGCGGCAGCGGCAGCGTTGACATTGCCATGAAGCACCTTGGCGAGCGCATCACCGGGTTGCAAGTTCAAAACAAGCCCATGTTGACCTACATATTCCATGTACCGTCTCCAGCTTTCTGCGCCCTTGCCAATTTTCGTGGCACCGTCATTAGAGCGAGCAGTTTTGCCCTGTCGTAGGGTATTCATGCTCCCGACGACAAATAGACCTCTCTTGGCCCGAGTGAGCCCAACATTGAGCCGCCTTCGATCAGCGAGGAAGCCAATGTATCCCCCAGAATTATTCCGCACGGTAGAAAAAATGATGACCTCTTTTTCGCGGCCCTCAAAACCGTCAACAGTCTTGATTTCGATGTTAGAAAGCTGCATGGCGCGATGCTCTCCGAGTACTGTGTTGAAGCGCTCACGGTACTTGGGATCGCCGTTGAAGAGTTTAGTGAGCAGAGAAATTTGAGCAACATAAGGTGCGATGATTCCGATGTCTTGCCCATTCAGATTCTGGAACGTGAGATATCTATCAGCAGCGGAAATATTTGTGTACGGGATGGATATCACGAACATCATTGTTCAGAAGAAGATCCTCCACCACACTAGCCACGATATGTGCTTCATTCCAGTTGACCCTACTCTTGGTTTTCATACTCTCGTTCCCAGAATGATCAAGGAAAATGACTGGAGGGCGAGCAGATGTCCGCACTTCCCCATCTTCAACAATTTCCTTCGAATCCGACACGCTTGCAAGTACACCCGGAGGAAGCAATACAGGGGATACACTAGGAGGCATCAATCTGGGTAAGACATATCCAAACGTATCGGCAGTTCCATCGAGCAAGGAACTATTATAGAATTCGAGGGAAGGAAAATGCGAGATGGCTGGATGCATACGATATTGAATGTTGAGCATGATAGATGGAACCACTGTGTGGCGCATGAATAAGAATCTAGATTGATGAGATGAACCTCACCTCTTTCCTCAGCGAGACGCTCAAAGAGACTTATAGCTAACCCTAGTGATCGAGCTTCTGGGCTTGTGATGACCGGAGGCAGCTGCTTGTGATCACCTATAAGAGCAACGTGACGACACTACGGGAACCATGAGCAAAGACTGGAAGTAGAACATGTGAACAGAACTTACTCCTTTCATGAGCGGAATAAGTGAAGCTGGCTCCGTTGACATGGACGCTTCGTCGAGGAAGACGACGGGGAAATCGATGGCATTCAACGCCGCTGAAGCCGACGTGATACAAGTTGTGCAGATCTAAAAATCCAGGGTGCGTATCGAATCATTCATTGCGGAGATGAATTGAGGTGGGAGTATAGAGATGCGATATCACCCATACGGAGTAACGAAGTTTGAGTGAGTCAGTCGGAGTGCGAGAACCACGTTCAAGTCGTGGGTGACGAAATTATGAAAACGACGCAGTGAAGACGGGAAACAGTCAGTAAGCTACCAGATTATTAGGGTTCGAAAAGGAGAAGACAGCTTACCACATCGGCATTATTAAGAATATCTTTTACCATTGCCTGTTCCAAGCTATACGACCTTCTCTTCGTTGCATCAAGAGATCTACCTTGTCGAATTACATTTTTCAACATGCCGTCCCTGATCTGGGTTTCCCTTGAGCTCAGACCCTCCTTGGCCATTTTCCTTTCTAAATTTTGGATTTTACTCCGGAGTTCTTTCAGAGTGTCCCCAATCTTCTTGGCTCGATCTTCGAGGTCTTCCCAATCTGCGTAACGTGGGTGTAATTGCATTTGATATTCCAGGGTCCATTTAGTGAGAGATTCCTTCGTTTTCCCTGCAGATGCAGCTCGTAGAGGCTTGAGACCTGCTTTCGCAAGGCCTTCGACGAGATTGTCGACGGCTACATTGGTATAGGTACAGACAAGCAATGGCTGAGGAACCTGAAAATGCATTTTGAGGAGCTTGATGGTAGAAATAATCGTAAGCGTTTTTCCTGTCCCGGGGGGCTAATTGAAGAAGGTCTTTAAAAACAACGTTGTGATTAGGCTCAATAGACATACCCCTTGAACCAAGCTGATACGCTCCCCTATCATCATAGCCATGGCTCGTTTCTGGGTTTCGTTCATTCGACTGAGTTCTTCAAATTGAGGGTCTCCCTCTATCACAACAGGATTGGGGTGTGAATATCTGTTTGCCCAGGAGCTGATCAACATATCGTCATGAAATGCACCATGATTGTCACCGAGAGACGGAAGTTGTTCTTGAAAGCCTCCGGTAGGCAGCGATAGATGATTAGGATGATAGTCATGCTCCAGAACATCTCGTTCGACATAATTAGGATCCTCTGCGTCCTGAAGTGCTCGGTGAGCATGGGGACTCTCGGAAGGTTGAGAGGACTGTAGTAGAACGTCCCTCAGATGGGTACCCATTAAAATGTATTCATGTTGCCGTTGGCCTTCTAAACCAGAGGGAGGCAAAAAGATGCCCGTTTGCTCCTGCTTGCGAACGTCGAACTTGAAAGAATCGATAGCCGTGCGCATGAGTTCAAAGACGTAGTCACTCTCGGTCAGGTCTATTCTCCAGCCAGAGGAACCCTTTGGTAAGTCAAGCGAGAAGCTTCGGTCAGGGAATGATATGGTGAGATGGGTGGAGGTGGTAGAAAGAACTGAGCCACGAGATGGCTCTTCCTTTAGGGGGTCTATCCGGGAAAGAAGTACTGGAGTTCCATTTCTGCAGCCTTCCTTTAGCGACAGTGGACGAGTTACAGATGAATGGAGTACATACAGGAATTTGTGTTCAGGTAGATGAAGACCAGGACCTAATGAAAACGAAGCCATAGGTTTCCCAAAACGCGTTCCTTCCAACCAGTAGGCACTGAGACCAGTCAACGTGTATCCTTCGTCCTTCAACTTTGGCAGCGACCAGGTGCTAAGTCGTTCTCGGATAACACTCTCCTCCTCATCCTGTTCGTACTGGAGTAGAGGCAAAAAACTAAGGAAAGAAATTATCAGAGAGTCAATGAAATTTATTTAGAAGATAAACGCACTGGGATTTGTATTCATTAGAGGCTGCATGGTATGGAGAGCTCTTTTCTAGCGCAGACTGAGGGTATCTGATGCGCTTAATGAGTGTTGGAGAATCCCCGTTTTCAGTATTTGATTTCGGTTTATTGCGTGGTCGTGAGGAGGCTCGCAGTCGCCAGTCATACCGTTCAGTAAAGCGAGAGCGCTCCAAAGTCAGTGGAGGTGTTTTCTGGCGTGTCGATCCATGCACAGTGGCAATAAAGGCTTCCTCCTCGTATATTCGTCGAGAAATGTATCTTTTGGAAGACGGAAGGCTGAAGTTGGTCAAACGAAGGAGAAAGTTCTGGTGGAGGATTAATTTGGAGTTTAGAGTTCCCATATACATCCGAGCATAGTCAGGAGGGAGAAGACTCCTGCAAGAGTATACGCTAGGTAGATTTGGATTAGGTATGATAGTTTTGACGAATTTCAATGAGTTTTCAACATTGCGGTCCGTGGATGCCGAGCGGCGGCAATTTTCCCATGGAATTTACGCGTAGGTCCACTACGCCCACATCTTACCAGTACACGCACTAAGTCATCCCTCGCTCTCTTGAGCCAACTAGCTCGGAACAGAAATATCTTGAATACACCAACTGCTACTTACTGTACGTGCTCGAATCTCACGGGTTGTACTATTTGGAAATATTCCTTTGCTCAACGCCCGACGCTCAGACGTGTTCCTGGAGTACCACTCCCCCCTGTCAGCCGGAAGTCAGAAAGTAAGGCTAGCAAGCAACTCTGCGAACAATGTCAAAGTTTTCTTCCTTTTGGATATACGGTGCAAATAATGGGCCTGATTCGCAGCGCTATCCTCAGGCTACTCGCGTCCGCCCTCAAGTTCGGACTTGAAGCTTGAAGCTTGAAAGTTTACAACTTATATGCTTACTGCTTGCATGCGTGATTGAGCGAGGGATCCTCTACCAATCGCTACTAATTGCCGTTGACGTGCACGTGAACGAGGAGAAAAGCCTACCGGTAAATGAAACGTCGGAGTGATGCTTCCCTTCTCAGGTCTATGTCTTCCTGCGCTCGTAGCTGCCCGTAACAGGTCAGAGCAGATCCAAAGCAGATCGGCCTTGCAGTCGGAATAATCTTCGCGTCTCCCGTATCTCAGGAAATCTCCTTGACGTCGTCCGGCGTCGAATGCTGTCGAATGTCATCCTTCTCAACAAACTTACCGAACCTGTCATTGCCTCTTTTTTTTCGTCTTTTTGGTAATTTCAAACAATGTAGTACGGCCTATGGAGATACGGTCACCGTGAAAAAGAGAAGGACGAGGATTTACGCGTCTACAGTACAAGAGCGAGGAATTTCTCGCAGGTCAACTTCAAGTCCGAAGAGTGCGCACAGTGTTGACAAGAACTCGTAGGATTAAGTCGACAGTATCGTACAGCGTACACAATGCTAGCAACGCGGATCCGCAGACGCAAATGGTTCTTTAATTTGTTCATGAGATGGCCAAGTCGGAGTTAATGCGGCGCGAAGCTGGGGGGGGGGGGGGGGTCATTGAAGATGATGAACCGAAAACCGACGCGCTAGTAATCGGTTTCATCCGCAATAACGGGGAGAGCAACATGTTGACTTTGAGGAACAGTTTCTTGGTACTTCATGTCATCACTTTTATCAACGTTATCAGTATGGTTCATCATATTAGAATTACTTTGAAGAAAGCGACGATACAACAAAAAATGAAGGGTAAATGGCTGATGCGAGTTGGAAAGCGCAAAAGGGAAGGAGGTAGAGACATTCTCTTATGCGAGCATGATACAATGCGAATAATCCGAAAATGATACAAATTTGGGAGAAGCATTCCTACCATAATAAGTGAAATCAATCTACAACCTTTGGTGGAACTGGCTTCCGCTGAAGAACCTCGACCCATTTCCTAGGGAACCAACCTTCCCTACCTTCCCGAGTCCTACCTCTCCACCATTCTGCATCAATACCACCTTGAAGGTCAACACGAGGATCAACCTCCATCCCCTTTGCCTGATCCCATTTTGCCATGAGGGCCACAATTTCATTTTCAGCCAAGCTCAATTCCGACGAATTAGTCGCAGTGAATGGATAGAGTGCACGTGCAAATGTCAGAGAAGATGGATCAAAGGGAGTAAGACTTGGATCCAGTTGACCAGCGATGGAATTTCCGGAAGCAGCTTGAGCTTCTGCTCTGGCAGCGAGGGTTTTGATTAACTTATTCATGGCGTAAGGGACGCCGAAGATGGCAAGAAGGAAAATGATGAGCGGTTTCTTACTAGGTCGTGGAGGTGGGGGACCCGATGGACCTTGAACTGGCCTGCCGTTGACGAATTGACGGAACTCGCCTGGTAAGCCCCCGGAGCTGCTTTTTCTACCTGTGAGCAGCTCCTTCATCCAGCGGATAAGGCCAAAAAGACCTAATACGCTCCCTAATGCGTTCCGTAGGTGACCAAACTGGTCAACGACGCCTACCATGGCGAAAAAGGATGAATGGGTAGCCATGAAGGTACTTTCAAGCATTTGTGCAACACCAGAGAAAGTCTGTACAATAGAATGCAGGAGAGCGAATGTATGTTGAGTCGTGTGTTCTAGTGTTTGAGTGAGAGAAGGAGGTAAAGGATTGCCATTGACGTCGACGGGAATTCCGTTAGGACCCATCATGCCTCCCATACCATAACCTCCTCCATACATGCCTGTCCCATAACCCATACCAAGACCGCCGTAGCCCGCATAACCACCACCAATGCCGCCCATCCCGCCATAACTCCCTAAACCACCACCTCCATAGCCTCCATAACCTCCATAGCTGCTTAAACCGCCTCCGTAAGAGCCATAACCTCCATATGTACCCATCCGTGAGTACGGAGAAGTCCCGTAAGAATAAGGAGACGCATTAGTTGATGCCAGTGCCGTTGTTGTAGCTGTTGAAGGTGAGTTGGCAGGCCTTTCTGGGATAGATGATGAAGGTGACGGATTAGAATTGGCTACTGCTGTTGATATTGACGATGCAGAGGGGGTTGGATTGGGGATTGAGGGTGCGGAGGAAGATGAGACCACTCCTCCAGCTCGTTCCCATGGTTTTGGTGGTGATCCCATCGCTTGTTAACTGTAGACTAGGAAAGATAAGGTGCCGCTTAAATATAAAGATCTGGTAAGGACACCGAAGGTCGAAGTAGTTTTTGAGAAGCGGAGTGGTGAGGAGACGGGTGTAAATCACATGTCGAACTTGGACCGGTTATGTACTGCCGCCCGTTCAACGTCGGACTTGTGCAACAATACAATGATAATGCAGCGGAGCCTGCTCGTATAAGTTTTGTACTGTAGCAATCCAAAAATCAAAAGAGTGAAGAAAGATTCAGGAAACATCGCTCGTTCATGGTTAAAGAGCAGAGAGCAGAGAGGAGCATGTGAGCGTATGGTGTAGGTCTTTTTTGAGGGATCTCATGCAACAAACAGCTGTCTCTATTTTTTCTACAAGAACACTGTTAAATACAATATGACAAAAATGCAACCCAGAGGAGACAAAAAGGGAACTCGGAGCGAGCTCGTCGTTCATGATCATGAGATCGAAGCGCTTAATGAAAGCACGTGATGGAAACGTTTATCCATTTATAGGAGCTCAGACTGTACAGCTGTTTGAGGCCACGGGACACAAATTATCCAAAATATAGCCAAAGTCTCATTTCGTTTAGGTCGTCAGCGAAGGTGAGTAACTGCGCGATGTATCTCTCTGGCTCGTCCTGGTGCCATCCTTCGGGTCGTTGAGGTTGTTGTGAAGGAAAAGCAGATTTTCGGGCGACTTGCAATCAATTCTTTCGTCGGTTCTGACTCGAGATTGCAGGTAAGGCGGAACTACAGCAACTTGGAAGTCGCTGTCCTAAACTCAAGAAAAGAATATGAAGATCAACATCGCCAGTGCGTTTCCTCTCTGTCGTTCCGAAAATTGATTCTCATATGACCGGCAGACCCCGCCACGGGGGCTCAAAAACTCATCGACCTCGATGATGAGAAACGTTACCGTGTTTTCTTTGACAAAAAGATGTCGCAAGAGGTCCCTGCTGACTCCATCGGTGATGAATTTGCTGGCTACATCTTCCGGATAACTGGTGGAAACGACAAGCAGGGTTTCCCCATGAAGCAGGGTGTTCTCCTTCCTTACCGTACCCGTCTTCTCCTTTCCGATGGCCACTCGTGCTACCGTCCTCGTAGAACTGGTGAGCGCAAGCGTAAATCTGTTCGTGGCTGCATCGTTGGTCCCGATATCGCCGTCCTATCGGTCGTCATCGTCAAGCAGGGTGAGCAGGAGATCCCCGGCTTAACAGACACAGTCCTACCGAAGCGGCTCGGCCCGAAAAGGGCAACAAAGATCAGGAGGTTCTTCAACTTGTCGAAGGAGGATGATGTGAGGAAATACGTTGTTAGAAGAGAAGTTGTGAGCAAGAAGAAGGAGGGTGCTAAGCCTTACACCAAGGCGTATGTCGCGGTTTCCTTCCTTGGGATAATTTTACTGATTCGATTTTAGTCCCAAGATCCAACGACTTGTCACTCCTATGCGTCTCCAGCGTCGTCGCCACCTTCGCTCAATCAAACGCCGCAAACTAGAGCACCAGAAGGAGCAGAAGACGGAGTACGATACCTTGCTTGCCAAACGTGTTGCAGAGAAGAAGGCCAAGGTCGCAGCCATCAAAGCCAGCCACCACAAGTATGTTCTTTTATCGATTGAATCCTGCCGTGATTAAGTTATTTCTCTCTTTTGATAGGACGGCCTGAAAAACTTATGTCTTGGGTTGGGATTGATGTACTAGCGAATACCTCACAGAGACTCTATGTTACCTTTGTCGCGCAGCTTGCCATACTGTGCTAACACTAAGCTTAAAACTTCACGCACACGTCCAGTTTACAAATACTGCCTATGTCTTATGTTGTCCGCAATGAGTATGTATTTCGTTCGCAAAAGTGGAGTAGCGAGAACAATTTCCAGAAATGTGGTCCTCCAAAGGCGCTTATTCAACCCGTGTGATAATTTTTTTGCGTAGCCTTGATCTTGTACGCGTCTTCGCTCTCGAACGTGAACGCGTGAACACTAACACTGTTGACAAAATGTCGATGCAAATTTTCAATCAGCAGGTATGATTGTCTTGTTTCAATGTTCAATGCCCGTCTCATACAATTTAGGCGACAGAAGAAAAGGCAGAGAACGCGCGTCTTTCGTCATTCGTTGGCGCACTTGCGCTCGGAGATCTCGTTAAATCAACACTGGGACCGAAAGGAATGAACAAGATCCTTCAGTCTGCGTCGACAGGAGAGATCAACGTCACCAACGATGGAGCTACCATTCTCAAAGCAATACAATTGGACAATGCTGCTGCTAAGATCCTGGTCAACATCTCAAAAGTCCAGGACGACGAGATCGGCGATGGGACGACAAGTGTCTGCGTGCTTGCCGCTGAGCTGTTAAGAGAGGCAGAGAAACTAATCGCGATGAAGATTCACCCTCAGACCATCGTTGAAGGATATAGGATCGCCAGTCTGGCGGCGTTGAAGGCGTTGGAAGGTGCTGCCATTGATCATTCGTGAGCAATGGTCCTATTTTAAAAAACGTGGTTGCTGCTGAATGTGCAGCTAGCTCGGATCCATCAAAGTTCAGAAACGATTTATACAACATTGCGCGAACAACATTATCCTCCAAGGTTCTCTCCCAAGACAAGGGCTATTTTGCGGATTTGGCAGTCGATGCCGTCCTCAGATTGAAAGTAGGAGACATTGCTCTTTCCATGCTTGTTCACGATGCAATTTTCATAGGGTTCAACGGATCTGGAGCACATTCAAATCATCAAGAAAGTCGGCGGAAAGCTGACTGATTCTTACCTCGATGAAGGTACGGCATATTATTTCAAGTGCGGCGTGCATCGAGGGTTTATTCTCATTGATCAGGCTTTATTCTGGACAAAGCGATCGCAGTCAACTCGCCAAAGCGATTGGAGAATGCAAAAATCATGATCGCCAATACATGTAGGTCCAGCAATCAGCAGCGTTTGGCCAGCTTTACCCATTATCTGTCATAGCTATGGACACAGACAAAATCAAGATCTTTGGTGCTCAAGTCAAAGTCGATGGGACTGGAAAGCTTGCCGAGCTCGAAAGAGCAGAGCGTGTACGTATTCTGACTATTTTATTTTCGTTTATTATGCCGAGCCCCGAACAGGAAAAAATGAAAGCCAAGGTGGACGCCATTGCGTCTCATGGAATTAATTGTTTCGTGAATCGACAGCTCATATACAATTATCCTGAATCTTTACTTGCGGAGAAAGGTATCCTGGTAATAGAGCATGCAGACTTCGAGGGTGTAGAGCGTTTGTCATTGGTGACCGGGGGAGAGATCGCTTCGACCTTTGATCGACCAGATCTTATTAAACTGGGGGAGTGCGAATTAATCGAGGAGGTCATAATTGGCGAGGATAAGGTCTGCTTTTATCTTTTTTATTCATTCGTCAATCAACCAACGAACACTTACAGTTAATCAAATTCTCCGGAGTTGCAGCTGGCGAGGCTTGTACCGTCGTACTCCGCGGTTCGACATCTCAAATGGTGGACGAAGCTGAACGCTCCTTGCATGATGCACTATCAGTCCTCTCTCAGACTGTCAAAGAGACGCGGACTGTCCTTGGTGGGGGGTGTTCTGAAATGTTAATGAGCTGTGCTGTGGATGAGGAGGCGAGGAAAGTCAAAGGGAAAAAAGCTATTGCTGCTGAGGCTTTCGGGCGGGCGTTGCGTCAGATGCCTACAATTTTAGCTGACAATGCTGGATATGATTCATCGGATCTAGTGGCTAAGCTAAGAGCTGCCCATTATGAGGGTCAGTCAGATGCAGGATTAGGTGAGCATCATCATGCCGCGTCGCTGGGATCCAGCTGACTTTCATTCTGCAGACATGAACCAAGGCACGATCGGGTCCATGACACAGCTTGGTGTTACGGAAAGTTACAAATTAAAGCGACAAGTTGTGCTTAGTGCGAGCGAAGCTGCTGAAATGATCATTAGGTATGTTTATAGTCATGGGACTCCTTTTGCCATTTTCTAACACTTTCTCCAACACTTTTTGTTTTTCAAGAGTGGATGACATTCTTCGTGCGGCACCTAGGAAAAGAGAAGCCGTCTAACAATGTTATTTTTTGTATAGCGCTAGTACAAAAAGATAATTCGTGAACCTTCGAGCCTTTATTACCTTGCCATCCATTGTGAATTGTGTGGAATTTTCATTCACACTGCAGGGATCGACCTATTATTTTTGGTCCATAAACTCACCTGATAAGCTCCAATATCGGTTGGTACTCTGTCACACCGGAAGTAGAAAAAATTCTACTCAACGAAATCACTGTTGGAGTATTCACGCCGAAATTAGAAAAATTTCAGTTCAACGGAATCAGGCCCAGTGAAAAACCCGTCGAATTAGAGGACAAACAAGTTTTTTTAAGTCGATCCGCTGGCTAAATTCCATACAAACTGCAGTACATGACCTCTTTCGATGAGCAATAACTTTTGAGGTAGAGTAGGGTAGGGTATAAATTATACTGGCAAGGTCTGATTCCCGAACGACCAGTTTACCATACTACTGTACAATTACATATACATCTATGTCTCATGTACAGCTATGGAACACACATTTCTACTAAGGGGGTTGCAATGTACACTTGATGTCTATGAGCTTTCCCTAGCCTTGACAGTACACCCTTTCCCAATTCAGATATGCATGCTGACTGAAAATAGCTCCTGACAGGCTCTGTGTGCCAGCAGCATACACAAGATGACATGCAAAATGACAACAACTCCAGCACATTCCAGTGCACTGATACATTGCCTAAATACATGCATAGCCAGGACCAAACCTCATCAAAGCGGACAGCATGTTCCCTCCTTTAGTGCATCATCACCTGGAGAGGCTCAAAAGCACAGTTTTTTTGCTCTCTCAAAACCAAAATGGGATGCATTGAATGACAAATATGTCACTTGGCAACAAGAGCTTTTGGAATGAG
Source organism: Lentinula aff. lateritia (assembly GCA_027886305.1). Classification (NCBI taxonomy): domain Eukaryota; kingdom Fungi; phylum Basidiomycota; class Agaricomycetes; order Agaricales; family Omphalotaceae; genus Lentinula; species Lentinula aff. lateritia. The sequence goes on along the minus strand of MU795002.1, from coordinate 53,394 downwards.
TCCTTGCAGAACAAGACGTAAATGAAGAGAAGTTTGAAGTAGTGCCTCAATGGCAGGAAGTGTACAATAAATTTAGAAATGGCGAATATTCACATTTAATACAAAGCAGTGTTACCCAATCTTCTTTTTTCTCTTCTGCCAACCTCCCATCCTTGACTACATTATCCCCATTTCCTTGAAAATGTCTTGTGTTTATCTGCAACATTTGCGCAGGAACCACCCTCTGTACACTTTTTAGTAAGGCAAGTGAGGTGTTGAAATGGGCCTTGTGTCAAGACCATGCTCGGCGCCTCCCGCTGGTGTCGGCTTTCCGAAGATCCTGGACTTATTGTTCTTTCTTGCTACATATTCCCTTTTGACTTAGTTTACTTTTATTGTCTTATTCTTTACCCTGATGGTACTAAACATACAGCCTCTATTAGTTAGTCTGGCACTTCACCCTGAACCACCGAGTAGTTGGTATAAATACAGTATAAATACAGTATAAATACACCTGTACTGTACTTTAGTTCCTCAGTTTAATTATCAACTTAGATCACCCTTGATCACTCACTCTGTCTTTTGAAGTCTTAAGGCTTATACCTTGAGCACCTCTGCCTCGACCTTAGAACTTCTAAGTTCTTTGGTTCACTCCTGGTCATCGGCTTCACCGCCGATCTCGGCCTGGCTGCTACTTGAACCTCCACCTCTATCTCTACTCTCCAGGGACTAGCGGCGTAACAGCGGTGTTGTTAATAACTTCACTACTGTCCCACCATAGCTTCCGCACTTTGGTACCAAATGGCCCTGGCATGGCTTTACAGTATATATGATCTTAACAATTTCACTCTTGAGAGCCAGAGAGGTAACCTCCAACTCCAATAAATGCAAAATACACAGGAGAGTACAGTAAGAAAGGCCACTCAAGTTCAGGTGTAGATGAAGAACCACCAACCACAGTGACTAATTAAACATCAGACTGAATGTGTTCATATCCGCGAGGGATCTCCTAAGCTCATGGTGATGAGGAAGCACACTACTGACCAAATCAGAAACTAGAATGTATTTGAATTCCATGATAACAAGATGCAAGGAGGTCAGGTATGGATGGCATTGAAAACAAGAAAGCAGGGAATACTGAAAGCAGACTGAAAGTATGATTAGTCATTGAATGTAGAAGGATGTATTTCAAAGTATGTCACAATATATTTTGTAACTGTTGGTATGAAAAAAGGGGCCAAGTTGATATGGACATCTGCAAGGGCAATGACAGGTGGTAAGAGATTGATTGGTTTGCTCAGGGTTCATATCTGATCAAGGTTTCCTAGTGACACTGGCCATAAAGCCAAAAATCGGCTGAGCAGCATTTTAAGTTGAAGAATGTTTATTGAGACTTGAGTCACTATGAAAAGTGGGTACATATGATCTCCTGGAGAAAAATGACATGTTATATGTAATTTCTATCTAATTTCTGTTCTTTTCCGTGGTCTATGAGAAGTTGAGGCAGTGTTTGCTCATGCTCTTGCAACAATAGGCTGCAAGTTGAGTTCAGCAAAGTCTGAGCTAGCTGGCATTGGATGGTCTGCTCTTCATGCTGCAGTTGCTGCCTTTTGTTAAGATCATGTACACTGTGTAACCGTGCCAGAGGCCACAAGGTGTCTAAGGGCAGAGGGTCGAATGGGACAGTAGTGAAGTTATTAACAACACCGCCGTTATGCCGTTAGTCCCCGGAGATTGAGAATAGAGAAGGGGAGAACTAGCAGCAGCCAAGTCAGAATGGCGGTAACGCCGACGACAGGGAGCGAACCAAAGAAATTATAAGTCCTAAGGTCAGAGCAGGGAAGACTTCAAGGCGACGAGCCTGAAGACTTAGAGACAAGAGAGGACGAACTAAGTTGGAGAGAAGAATCTAAGTTGATAATTAAACTGAGGAACTACAGTATAGTACAGGCAGTATTTATATCTACGGATCGGCGCATCGGGGCGGAGCGCCAGACTAACTACTAGGAGTTATATATGTAGTACCTACAGGGTAGAGAATAAGACAATAAGGAGAGACTAGAGTGAATGGGTATATGTAGCGAGAAAGAACAATAACAAAGAGATTACAATAAAGAGTATATCTCAGGATACCGAGCGGCGGAGCGAGGCGCGGAGGCATGGACTTGACATCTTTTCAACTTGTAATCTTTCTTCTTCCAAGCAAGATATGTGAATCTCTGCCCACATCTCTTTGGGTATTGCAGGGAGATGGTCCATCAAGTTATTATTTCCTATCTCAGAGTGGTGAGACACAAGATGATATGCAGTGTTATACTTCCAAATTGTCAGATTTGGTTCACAGAGCTGACAGATTATTGGAGTATTTGTGGAGGGTGTTACTTTTTTTGCATTTGCCCAAGACATATTGGCAAAATGGTATGAACAATCTGAAGTAATGAAAGCACAGATATGTAGGATATAAAGGCTCTCATCAGTACATAGCAGCGATGATATGGGTATACACAATGAATGGACAACAAACTTGAGGCTGCCGACCACCTGGTGGACTGCTTACTAACACCCCCCCCCCCCCCCCCTTGACCAGTTGATATTGAGCACTTCTTGGTTGCTTAATGCTTGGGCAATAAAGCCCTGAAAAACAAAGCCCTGAAAAACAACAAGGAGCTCTGGAAAGAGGTCTGGGATACCAAGCTTTCTTCGAAGTAGTGCAACAGCCCTAACACACTGGACAAAAGAGAAAAAATTCGTAACAATTCAGTGTAACTGATATATCACGTGACCGCGAATAAGCTATATCAGGCATATCGCCGGTCACATAATATATCAGTTGCACTGAATGTTGGTAATTCCGTCGAGCAGAAATTTTTCTCCTTCCCATGTGTAAACAAATGCCATTCACACAGAAGCTGTTCTTTACTTATTCTCCTTAACGACATTCCTCGAAATCAGCATTACTCAGAAGAGATCTATACTAATTTTGTAATTATTAGATGAAGAATTGAGCTAGGAGTCATGTTTGACTGGGCATCGTTTCGTGCTCGAAATTTGGCGTCATGAGGGTAATAATCAAACCATCATTCGAAGTCGATAGTTGTCGTGTTCTTTCGCGATCACTCCATCTGCTTCAACACCGGGGGCCCAGTTGTATTCGGCACTGAGCGCAATATTGGTAGGATATCGCGTGCGTCTTTGGACAACATTCTCGCCTTCCTTGATATCTTTACACGGACCACACCATTCAAAGTCTACCACACACACACATTCTGTTGGCTTGCTAATGATGATATTTGGCTCCCGAAGGTCACCAAATACCAAATCGTTATCATGGAGTAGTTTGATCGCGCGAGTGAGTGATTTGGCTTCCCCCTCAACGAGCTTGCCCTTGCAAACTACACCTTCGACATAATCCATAACAACAACCCATAAACCAATAGTTTCATCAAATGAACAATAGTAAATGCGGGGAGCGAGGCCAGCTTCCGCAAGGAGACGATGTCCAGTTTCACCGTAACGGCACGCGAACTTAACAACTACATTGGTAGGGGGGATTTTAGAGTCAGAAGCGTGAGTCATGAGAGCCAGAAAGACTGTTTTGTCCATGTATGTGGTGAGACGCCGACGAAACTCGAGGTTATATTCTTTTCCGCCACATGACAACGATTTCCAGTGGACAAATCGAGAAGGATCACCAGATTGGAGTCGGTTTGAAGAGTATGGAAGATCTTGATAATGGGTTTCAAGTTCTTCATTGCAAACCTCAAGGGTCCGGAGCAGCTTTGCGACCATTCTGATGCCCACTTCAAGGTCACTCCGACCGTAAGTAGGGGAACGAGCACATGAATCCGGCTGCGGACCGACAAAAACCAAGGATAGACGTTCAAAGAAGAAACGGTCAGCAAAAACAGCCCCCCAGACTGCCATAACATGACCTGAGAGGCCTACGAGGAGAGCAGGGCAGCATGAGACTTCACGTACACGAGTATACTTGGGCAAAAATGAGCAGAAATTTGGATGAGATTAACGACACATACTTGAGGTGAAGACACAACCTTCATATACGCACACTGCGCTTGGTCGGATGGGTCACAACCTCCGTCACCTCCTCCATTCTTCAATTCTGCCAAGGTTGAATACAATACAGGAAGGTCTCGGATACTTATTGCGAGACCTCCGTCTGGCTGTATTTTCTTTCCATTGTCGACAAGAATGACTCGCTCGCCCCAAAATTTTTGTCCGCTGCAGGTGATGCCCGCTTGCAGTGCATCCAGCCGGGAGGTTTCATCCGGGTAATGTCGAAGGGATACATCGATAAATGTTGACGCCTGGTCAAGCTCCTGGCTTGTAAATTCAAGAGTCTCCGTCGGAGCAGCCATGCTATGGCGGAACCAGGCAAAAACAGGATGATAAATGGCGAGCGGAGGAGGAGCGAGTTCAGGGGGGCGATAATTATAAGCAGCATCTGGACGTTGCTCAGTCTGGGTAGATATGAGTTCGGTGCTTTTGGCTCCTGTTGAGGGCGGCGGTCTACTTTGGGCGGCGCGTATGATGGCTTCTCGATCTAAATGACTATTTAGCAATTCCAAAAATGATCAAAGAAAATCTAACCTAAATTGTCCTCCGAAATAGACCGCAACGACGATGTAGAGCGAGAGTTATACACCTCTGAAAAGGGTGTCCCTGACAGTAAAAGCAAGGTGTGAACGTTCTGCCATGAAAAATAACGGGTCACATGCATATCGCTACCAAGCAAATGCATTCTTGCTCTGTGTCTCCAAGATGATCGAGATGAAGATCCTGAAAAGTTAAATTCAAGAAAGTAGGTGTCCCAAAAATATTCAATGTGTCTTCATTTATGAAAGGTTCACACTTGAGCTTCACATCCTGTCCTCCGGCAGTGATTGCAATGAATTGTTTCAGCTAAAAGCAATAGTTTCGTGATCACAACTAATGTGATTCGGGTTATACTCACCTTGTAGAAAATTAAATGGCCAGATAGGGCTAGAGTTGTTTTCAGATTATCCGATAGCCACTGCAGGGTCTTCTCCGGTTTGCATGCTTCAATGAGTGGAAATCGATTCGCATATTGTAGTCTTCCAGAAGGGCGAGCCTCCAGGATCGCGACATAGAACATAGCTTGTTGTAGGTTTGTACTAAGTTCGTTTCAAGCCCCTGCGAATAACTCTCATGATGAGGTTGCCGGCGGGCCGGCTTTCGCTAGGAAGGGGCTTGGGTCAAAGTGCTTCGGAAACAGGGGTTTGTACTTCATGTTTGGCAATTATTAACGTGCCCTCTCACTTGCGTCCCATGTGGACTACTTGCGAATTTCCCCAATACATACACAATGTGTAGATTAACGGTAAGTGTAGTGATTCAATAATGTACGACGACATACGCTCAGCGAACCTCTTTTCGCCCCCTGCCTCTCCTGAAAGATGGCTCAGTCCCAGCATAGTTGAGTATTGGGTTTTGGCGACGCCTCGGCTTCCTCAATTGCGTCCTTGTCAAGTTGCTGGAAGGATAGACTTAGGTTAGATATCTGGACTCATTCTCTAAGGACACACCTTGAGATCAAGCAAGTTCCCACTCCTTGAACGTCTTGCATACTTCGCATCCTCTGAACTTCCTCGCGAATACGGTAGATAAAACCAGGGTCCGACATTCTGAAGAGGTTCAGGTTTTGAATAAGAGATGGGTCGGCGGTACGCACCAGTGGCCACAGCGGTGACGAATTCAGGCCACTTTTTCAAGAATCCATTTCCTAGCATATGCGACCCTTTGTTTGAACACAACAACATCCATTCCATCGACAAACGAAAGAATGAGAACTAGACGTTGAGCCTAAAGCCGGGGGGTTTTGTCGCCATGGGTACTGGAGGAACTGCGCTCAGCAGACGTACCCATACCATGTTTGTTATTTTCGCAAACAAAGACGCAAGGGAGATACCAGAGCTTTGTATACAGTATATCGGCTACTTATTGCTGGCGACCCATTGAGCGAGCGTATGAACGTACGATGTTGAAAGCCTCAAATGGTTAACAGCACCCGCTAGCATACATAGCAAAATTGCACGTCGCCTCTTCGGTGTTCTTTTGTGCAAAAGCGATACCTGCGCCTAGCGGAACCTGAGCGCCAACTATTCCGTTTCCTCCAAAGAAAGGCGTGAAGATGTGCATTCCACCACTATTGCCACGAGACATCCCTATTTGGCGACCGATGAGCTCTCCGATAACGCCCTATATCGTTCCCCCACGAAGAACAGGCAGAGGGTGACAACGGTATAAAGTGACGACTTCGTCGTTTCTGGTGATATCGGCAGAGGCTGCTTCCTATGATAGAATCATCAAGTACAAGACTTTGTTATAGAAAGCAAAGTAGCTCACCTGTCCAATAATAGCCAAGTGACAAACCCCTCGAATCATTTTAGCTTTGTACAAAGCGCCAGCAACCATCTCCATCCGGCGCACGGTTTCATCTGCCTGCTATACTTGTTTAGAACCTCGTTACTGCTACATTAACATCGAGTTCTGACTTGCCACGGTCGTAGGTCTGGAATGAGTCTTCGTGAATCTTCATTCAGAAAGGCTCGGTTTCACGAGCACTGTCTTGCAGTAGCGCAATTTCGACGGTCGTTTGGGTCGTCCGAAGGAATGGCTAGGAATCAACATTAGAATGAGCCGTTTATAACATTTACATAAATAAGGACGCATTACTCGAGCCGTGACATGAAAATCGAAGGACAGCTAGCGCAGACATGGAAGAGGAAAGCTGAAACTGAGATATACTTAGCAGCGACGCGAAAAGTCGGGAATTTCATGGCAAACTCCGGTGACTTGGCCTCTTTCTCTCCCATGTCGTCCAAAGGAAAGGAACCCGCACGAAACCCCATTGCTTCTCTTCCCAACCCAGCGACAGGAAGCGCCAACCCTGCCGCGTCTTTGTCCTCTTTATGGGCGTATATTACCCCTGCATTGGATCACATTGTGAAGAGTAGTACGAATAATACAACCAAAGCACCGGCGATTGAAGTAGATTTCTACGCTGGAGTTCATTCGGCCTGTTACAACTAGTGAGTACCTATATTTTCTACCTCAATGGACGGAGACTTATCGCTGCTAGTATCACTTCTCAGACAGAAACATACAATGCTTCATCTCGTCATGATGTACCCATGAGTGGTACTGATCTCTATGACCAACTTGATAAATACTTTGCGGATGCTTCGCGAGAACTATTACTTGGTGCTCCCCAGGAAGATTCCGACCTGATCCATTACATTATCCCCTGCTTCAACCGATACTCTCTAGGCGCACAGTCAGCAAACCGCTTACTCAACTATGTTAATCGACATTATGTCAAACGCGCTGTCGATGAAGACAAGGGATGGCTCACGGTCAGCGACGTTCTGGAACACGTTGCCAAGACTGCAAAAGCTACGGACACACGCGAGCAATTAGGGAAGAAATTGCGAGAAAAGCGCACGGATGAGCTTAGAAAATGGGGAGATATCGACGCTGGTCCTGAGGAACTGGTGGAAGCAGAAGGATGTGCAGAAGCGGCAAGCCCAATTGACCGCATCGTTCACATATCTGCCCTTGCTCATCGCCGATTTCGTGTGGAATTCATCGAACCTTTACTCGCAGTACCTAAACTCAAAAAAGGGACAAAGGTCAAGAAAAAGATACCAAAATCAAACGGAGCGGGACCTTCTCCTGCTCCGAAAGGTCGTTTAGCCCGTGCAGTGAAGGATTTATTGGAGTCTTCGGAGATCGAGGTGGAAGAGCAAGCGAAACTAGCATCTGAACTCGCAAAGATGTTAAGGAAGATAGGAGTACGTCCTGATCACCCACTTCGAAAGAGACTGGCCAAAACTTCAGCTCCTTACTGACTCTGAAAGAGGAGGTCCTTGTTGGGTTCAAATGGGCCTTTTTTGTGAGATCCTTTTGCACTGTAGAATATTTAGTTTCATTCTGCGTCGGGATCTGTCAGCAAGTTGTAGTCATGTGATCTATCAATTGTCCACATTCTTGTTGTAACTTGGACCTTGCTATCTATATTGCAGCATGGGAGGATGACAAATTGCCCAAGGAAAGGATATGTCAATTCTGTAAGTTGAGCCATACAGTCCAAATCAAAGAAATGATTGAAATCTTTTGATTTTTCTTGATTGGTTGCAGTTCATACTCCAGATGCAGACTTAATCATTTATTCTTGACAAGACCATGCCTACAGGTCACCAAACAGCAAGAGGGGCCTACCAGAGAGCGGATGGCAGTAATGGAGAACCAGCTGGCTCAAGGACTGGCCGACATCCAGTTGTTGCAGGAAGCAATGACAAGGACCAACCAGTACCTTTGTCAGCTGTTAAGGAGGCAGGACGAGGTAAGCAGGAGGTTAATTGCCATGGAGACCAGATTGGCAATGGCAAGTTTGCAATACCAGAACCATCAAGCATATCGGAGAGGCCCCAGGTGTTGAAGAGGAGAAGGATAATAGAAGACATGAATGATGAAGAGTAGGAGGAAGAGGAGAGTGATAAAGAAGAAAGTGAAGAAGAAGACAGCAAGGAGGAAGGAGGGGGACCAGCACTGAAGAAGGCATGAGTAGCAGAGTCGGAGAAGAATAGTGGGCACCGGTGCCAATGATGATGATGACGGATGCCTTAAAGTAAGGAAAGAAAAAGTAGTAGTAGTAGTAGTAGTAGTGTACAGCTGACAAGACTGTGCCTACAGGTCAATAACTATAGAGGTTCCGAGGTCGGATATAGGCCGGAAAATGGCCCGGGATAATTCCGAGGTCTGAAGCTGAGTATTGGCCTGTAGTACACACTGGGAGTGGGACGTTGGTGAAGCTATTACAACACCCTTCACACACTGTTGATGTCCCCGGGAATGTAATGGCAAGAGTACAATGTTGGAATGAGCAGCCTATATGGGGTTCCTGTGATCTGGGAGTCTGGAACAGCTTGGAAGCAAAAGGTAAAGAAGATATTAAAGAGTGGGATAAGGTGGTACACTTGATTACAAGCTTGACTACAACGTACAAAGTACTCTAGCTTATATACATCCCAAATGCAGTCACAAGACCTCAATGAAAGCTCGGAATAATAAATAAGTCACAAGGTTATTATTCTGAAGTCCGGCCACTCCAGGCCGGGCCGGGAAGCATATGGGGTGAATTGCATGCATATGACAATGGCTGACTTGGGCTTCTTTTCTGTTTGCCATTTTTTTGTAGTTTTCTTATAACAAAATGTTCTTTTGATTTGGAGAAATGAACAGGCTGCAAAGCAGCAAAAAAAATGATTAGCATAGTTTAAGTAAAGATGACAATAAGTTGTAGTAGTTTAATTGTAATCAGTGTGAGAAAGGAGTAAACAAAATAAGAAGAAGGGAGTAACACAATTAAGGAGAGAGGATAAACACTCAATTTGCTATCATTGTGTTTATCCTCTTGACACAACAAAGTAACTTCGGCAGAGAGCAGCGGATTTGGTAACAAGCTTGCCTTGTTTTTGTGTGAAAGAGAAAGGAAAGAATCAAATGTGCACTCCAACCAACCAATCTAATACACAAGATGCAAGTTCACTGCTATCAAATTTATTTAATAGCAAGGGGTAGCATTGTTGAAGGTTCCACAAAGCTTTTGAGAGCTAAGGAAAAGCTTCAATTAATTAATTTGATTGTTTTATGGATTCAATATATTCCTTTGATTAAGGTAGATTCAGCACTATTCGTGCTTGGTGGTATTGATATGGGTATATTAAGAATCAGGGGTTTGAATCAAAGCAAATTAAAACCAAAACACACAGACCCCTACAGAGGGCTAGAACTATGTGCTGGCACAACCACACAGCATGATTTACCCTTAAGACCAACAACTGATCCTAAGTTCCAAGAATATCCGACAGCTAGATATAACTTCTCGCAGTCACAAGGAGCAGAACACGATGTTCCTATACTTGCAAGTGCTGGGCCCAAATGGCTGCTAGCAAAGAGGCTTCAGTCTGGTGGGAGTGTGTCTTTCCTTTTTACGGATTCACACTGCAACATTGTCCCAAAATCACTTTTATTCCAGATACATCTGATCACTATTTATACATACAGGATTTAGAACTGCACAGTACAATTAATCTAATAGAATAAGCATTTGGAGCCACAAGGAAACTACTATAGTAAGTTATAAATCATTTAATTTGAATCTAAATGTTCTTGTTTGGTCCATATTGGTTTCAAGATTCTAGTACACCTCCAAACATAGGTAGGTACTTTAGTATTTATTTAATCTAAATTGTTTTAGAGAATAACTTGAATGGTGTTCATCGGTCATTGATGCTCAACACTTTCTTCAATTGTTTGTCATCTTGTCCAGAGGCAAATCAGCTCTCCTCAGTTCTAATCCTATCAATCTAAGTACTTCTCACTTTCAATAAATACCCATTGTGTCTATACTCTATCAAGGGAGTTGTGCATAGTGTTCATTTAATTGTATTCTTCAATATTTTCTGCATCATGACTCTTTGACATACATTTGATATGTCTTCCGAGCCTTGCAGCACTTTGATCATCTTTCTAGTCATTTCTCCCAGCCATGCAACCTGATTGGGCTATTAGACTAAATCACAGTCTTTTCAGATTAATGCATGATCTCATTCTAAAAGGTTTATTTGACAATTCTTTGAGTTTTAGAAAGTCATTTTGAGTCAATTCTCAGCTCATGGTCACTTGAGTAAGTTCTTCCAAACTCCCACCAATGTAAGGACCAATAACCATACCCTTGGTATGTCATACATGAACGGTCATTCTTCAGATGTAGTCTGAGTCTGATGTAATCCTGCTTGACAAACAGGTAGACTTTTATCCGAATCTAGTATCAGAGATGGGTAAACTGACCAACTAGTGGTAGTATGGGTATAGGGTCCCTTCAACTATTAGACTAATTTAGTATTGACTTTGACTGTCAATCTGGGTCTCAATTACAGTCCTCTTGATACAAATCTCCATATGAAAGTGTCATAATTCACTGCATAGACATCTAGCCAAAATTTCAGTGCATCATTGGGGTGAAAAAAATTGTAGTGTGATCAAGGTCCAGCTTTGTGAGGGTAACAAGCATGAAATGCTGGTACCAATTCATCAGCATGTAATTCATCTTTGGTACCTTCGTAACTAGCCCACCGGATGTAATAACATAGGAAACAATATTTATATCATCTGTCCAATTTAGAATCTAGGATTTTGGCAACATTGTGCTCTTCTTCACCATCAAATTTAATTGGAGGTGGAGGAGATTGAGTATGGGTCGGAAATGGGTTTAGCAACACCGGCTCCAGCTGTGATATATAGAAGACGAGGTAGATTTAGCAGAGATATTCCGGGAGCTTGAGTTCATAGGATAAAGTACCAGGTTGACTGATGACCTTGAAAGGACCAAGATATTTTTTAGAGAATTTTTCAGTAAGATGAGTAGATTTAATATGCTTAGCCAGAACAAAAACTTCGGAGCTGATTAGGAACTCTGGGTGCAAAATTCTTTTCCTATCAGCTTGTTACTTGTAATGAGATTGAGCTAGAAGGATTTCTTCTCGTAGGAATACATAGAGTTCATTGAGGTTAACCACAAAGTCTCTGGCTAGATCCGACTTCATGTCGACCTTGGGCCAAATGGTGGTAATATTGGGGTGGTATCCTTTGTTAGTAAAGAATGGGGTAATACCAGTAGAAGCATTCGGAGCATTCTTATAGACGAACTCAGTGATCAGCAAAAGGTGAGACCAGTCATCTTGTTGGTAAGAGCAGTAGATCCTGATATATTGTTCAAGAGTCTGGTTGATGCACTCAGTCTGCCCATTGGCTTCTGGATAATATCCAGAGGTATAGTGTAGTTCCATAGATAGCACTTTGATGAGAGCTCGGAAGAGTACCGAAACAAATTCAAGCCACAATTGGAAGTAATATAATTAGGGACTGTCAAGACCATACTTAGCGCCCACCACCGGTGTCGGCTTTCCGAAGATCTGGGACTTATTGTAATCTTTATCTTATTGTTCTTTCTTGCTACACATTCCCTTTTGCCTTAGTTTTGTTTTATTGTTTTATTCCTTACCCTGACAGTACTAAATGTACAGCCTCTATTAGTTAGTTCTGGCGCTTCGCTCCAAGTCGCTGAGTAGTTGGTATAAATACTCCTGTACTGTACTTTAGTCCCTCAGTTTAATTATCAACTTAGATTGCTCTCTTATCGCCCTTGATACTCTCTGTTTCTACCTTAGGACTTCGACGTTCTTTGGTTTGCTCTTCATCGTCGGCGTTACCGCCGTGTCAGCTTGGCTGCTCCTGGTTCTTCCCTTCTCTACTCTCGATCTCCAGGGACTAGCGGCGTAACAGCGGTGTTGTTAATAACTTCACCACTGTCCCATCATAGCTTCTGCCTTTAGTTACCGATCGGCCCTTGGCACGGCTTACCTGTATACATGATCTTAACAGTATAATTAAACTCAAACTGTTAACGTCGTACTGATTATAATTTCATGCCTCCAAGAACTCGAGCTCAATCCAGGGCTAACTCCGAAGAAAATACCTTCTTCACCACAGCCCAATCATTTGCCCCATTTTCTGAATCTATTTCTGCTATCAGTCAACCACGTCGCCATAATCGCAGTTTCGGTCCGGCAACAGTCCCCACAACCTCAATCCTTCCTGAAGATATGGAGGAAGATCAACAATTTGAGTAAAGTACATTATACGCAGGTGATGGACAACCTGTTCAAGTTCTGGCCCGTCGTTGTGGACAACCCCCCATGGTCGCCCCGACTTGGGGCCGATCTATTTCTCGACATGATTCCCCCATCCTTCAGGCTATAGCTCGTTGTACGGGTAAACAACCCCAACGCCATGCTACTTCGAATTCTCCTCGTGACCTACCTCCTTATTTCGATTTGGATGCTGGGGATCACAATGATCAAGACCCTCCAGTCGACCCTGCCGATTTGGGCATCGACAACCCTGAAAACCAAGACCCAGATGATGACTCCGGTGATTTACAGCGAGGTGGGCCAGGTGGCCCCAGTGGTCCTGGTGGTCCTGGTGGGCCCAGTGGACCTCGTACTCCAATCTCTCCTGACATCCCCAATGAGCAACGCGCTATGTTGGAACTTCTCTCCTCAGACTTTCCTAAGTCTGGCTCTACTAACCAGCAGAGAAATTCTCAGCCCTCAGGCTCTACGGTGCCATTTATGCCGAAGCCCAAATCTTTCTCTGGAGGTAAACCAAACAACACTGGTAAGCCTCGAAACTCTTCGAATTCCGGCCAATCCGGCGGTCAGCACCCCGCTTTCACTCATCTCGGAGCCAATGGGAAGGTTCTCCCCTCCGAGAGGGAATGTAGGATGAAGAACAATCTTTGTCTCTTCTGTGGTGGTAAGTATCAGACTGCTGACTGCAACAAGCGAAAGGCTCGGGAGTTGAAGGGCCGAGCGTCCGAGGTAGAAGAAACCCCTGACACAACTTCTATAGTTGTTGAAGAGGAATTGGAAAATCAATCTGCAGCTCTTGTTCCCCGGTACAAAACAGGAGCTGCGTTAATCAGGTTTGTACCTCACCTGGGGAGTTATATCTCAATGCATCCGCTCTTTCTTCTATTGAACAATCTCTTGTAATATCTTTAACTACTGAATTTTCGCTCTCCAATTCGGCCGCGCCGGCCGAACCTGTTTCTGCTCTCTTGAAATTTTCTACTCTTGTTGATTCTGGTTCCACTGACTGTTTCATTGATACTCGTTTTGTTTCACAAAATTCTATTCCTACGACCAAAATTCCTCCTGTTAATCTTCGTCTCTTTGATGGTTCATTATCTTCTAAACCCATTACCGATATGGCAAACATCGCTGTTCAGTTCCCTTCTGGCAAGCTGCTTCTATTACCTTTTTATGTTACCCATTTAGATTCATCTTGTAAAGCAGTATTAGGTTACAGTTTCTTATCTCGCTACAATCCATTGATTGACTGGGCATCTCAAAACATTATGTTCCGTAACACTTCACATCCTGATTCTCCACAGACGTCTGTGCCTTCTGCCACCAACATTGTTGATGCAAAGGTCGCTGTTCCGTTACCGGAACTTTCGCCATCGGTTTTACCGACAATTCTGGAAACCCCTCCAGGGGATTCACTTTGCTCTTGCTCTTGCTCCCGCTCTTGGCCGAAGAGGCCTCTGCCTCTGTCGTCCGAATTTCCCTTTGAACTCATCTATTCTTATCCTACGGTCTCTCATTTTACTGCTCAACTGGAAATCCCAGAGGTCAACATTGCACTTGTCAGTGCTGCAGTCTTTATTAGGGCTTGCAAGGACGCTGGTATGGAACCTATACTACTTTGTGCTATTCACTCAGAGGTCGCGGCATGCGCCGCCGACCGCTCCTCCACCGCTCCTGCTGTCCCTCCACTATATCATTTTATTCCAGAAGAGCACGCCGAGTTTGCAGACGTCTTCGATGAGATCGCTGCAGATTCATTACCTGAACACACAGACCCTACGGCCTGAAGATTGATCTGGAAGAAGGTGCTTCACCACCTCTCGGCTGTATTTACACTTTATCTGAAAAGGAGCTTGTAGCCCTTAAAGAATTTATTGACAAACAGCTGGCTACTGGCACTATTACACCATCTTCCTCTCCTCATGGCGCTCTGGTCCTTTTTGTCCCAAAGAAAGACGGCAAACTTCGCCTTTGCGTGGATTTCTGCAGGCTCAATTGTATCACCAAGAAGGACTGTTACCCACTCCCACTCATTTCAGATCTTCTCGATGCTCCGAAAAGAGCTAAAATATATACCAAATTAGATCTCGCTCACGCTTACCATCTAGTCAGAATTGCAGAAGGTGACAAATGGAAAATCACCTTTCGGACCCGATACGGCTCTTATGAATGGAAGGTTATGCTGTTTGGCCTTACAAACACCCCTACGGTGTTCCAACGGTTTGTTAATGACATCTTCTCTGACATGCTCGATGTTTGTGTCATCGTCTACCTCGACGACATTCTGATCTACTCTGATACGCCAGAGGAACACCAAGAACACATCAAGGAGGTTCTTTGGCAACTTCGGCACCACCGGCTTTACACTAATCCTGAGAAATGTGAATTCAATATGGACACTGTTGAGTATTTGGGTTATATCCTTTCTCCCGATGGATTGACTATGTCCAAAGAGAAAGTTGAGACAGTTCTAGAGTGGCCGGTCCCAAGGAAGGTTAAAGACATCCAGTCTTTCCTTGGTTTTGCAAATTTCTATTGTCGTTTTATTTACAATTACAGTGATATCATTGTGCCAATGACTCGGCTTACCCAGAAAGGTGCGCCTTGGATCTGGGATAGCAGCTGTCAAGAGGCCTTCAAAAATCTCAAACTCGCTTTTACTGCTGCGCCGATACTGGCCCATTGGGAGCCAAATCGCCCACTTATTGTGGAGACCGATGCTTCCGATTTCGCCATTGCGGCAATTCTCTCCATCCAATATGCTGACGGTGAAATTCATCCTCTAGCCTTCCTTCAGGACGCTTCACGCTGCTGAACTCAATTACGATACTCACGACAAAGAGCTACTGGCCATTTTCGAGGCCTTTAAAGCTTGGCGTCATTATCTGGAAGGCTGGGGCAATCCGGTCGACAATGTCACCAATCACAAAAATCTTGAGTATTTCTCTACTACCAAGGTTCTCACTCGCCGACAGGTCCAATGGTTGGAATTGTTACATCAATTGAATATGGTCATTTGCTTCTGGCCGGGGAAACTCGGCAAAAAACCCGATTCAATAACTAGATGCTGGGACGTCTACCCTAAAGAGGGGGATATCGGCTACGCCCAAGTAAACCCTCATAACTTCTGTCCTATCTTCACTAATAAACAACTTACTGCATCTCTTCAAGCTACTTTCCTAGAAGGCCCGGCATTACGAGCTTTGGTTATCATGGACATCGAAGCCCTACACCAGGCTATCATTCTCGCCCTTCCGGCCGACCCGAGCTCCGTTGTTGATTTGGAACTTGCTAAGGATCCTTCCAATGAACATTGGAGCGTAGGTAGTGATAGTTTACTATGCCTAGATGACCGCATTTATGTCCCAAACCACAGCAATCTTTGCCTTCAAGTCCTGCGCTATTTCCACGACCACCCACTCTCAGGCCATTTCAGCCAGAACCGCACTCTAGAAGCTGTACGTCGTCAGTATACTTGGCCCAAGTTCAGAGACTTTGTACGTGCCTATGTTACCTCTTGTACTATTTGTGGTCACAACAAGCCTCGCCATCATCGGCCCTATGGCTTGTTGAAACCGCTGCCAGTTCCGGTCCGACCATGGGATTCGATCTCCATGGACTTCATTGAGCAACTGCCAATGTCGAATGGTTATACAGCTATCCTCGTCATCATGGATTGAGCTTCAAAACAATCCATTTTCATTCCAACTTTCGATACCATCACTTCCGAACAACTAGCTGAGCTTTTTGTTATTCACGTTTTCTCTAAGCATGGTGTCCCTAATCATGTCACTTCTGATTGTGGTTCTGAATTTGTTTCGGCATTTTTCCGGGCTCTCCGCAAAGTGCTCTCTATGGAACTTCATTATACCTCTGGATATCATCCAGAAGCCAATGGGCAGACCGAGCGTGTCAACCAGACTCTTGAACAGTACATCAGGATCTACTGCTCCTACCAACAGGATGACTGGTCTCACTTATTACCGATCGCTGAGTTTGCCTACAATAACACGCCGAATGCCTCCACTGGTATTATGCCATCTTCGCCAACAAATGCCACCCCAATATTACTGTTTGGCCCAAGGTTGATATGAAGTCTGACCTAGCCAGGGACTTCGTCGTCAACCTCGATGAACTCCACGTCTTCTTTCGAGAAGAAATCCTTCTAGCTCAATCTTGTTACAAGGAACAAGCTGACAGGAAAAGAATCTCGCACCTGGAGTTCCCGATTGGCTCCGAAGTTTTTGTTCTGGCTAAGGATATTAAATCTACTCGTCCTACTGAAAAATTCTCAGAAAAATATCTTGGTCCTTTCAAGGTCATCAGTTGACCTGGTACTTTGTCTTACGAGCTCAAGCTCCCAGACTATCTTCGCCGCATCCACCCAGTTTTCCATGTTTCACAACTGGAGCCGGTTTTGCCAAATCCATTCACCGCACCCAGTCTCCTCCACCTCCAATTGAAGTTGATGGTGAGGAAGAGTACAATGTTGCCGAAATCCTCGACTCTAAACTGGACAGAAGATATAAATGTTGTCCCCTTCGGTATTATATTTGGTGGGCCAGTTACGAAGGTACCAACGATGAATTCTCTTGGGTTGCTGCTGATGAACTACACGCTGATGAACTGGTACCGGCTTTTCACGCCCGCTACCCTCACAAACCTGGACCTTGAAAACATTATAATTCCTTTACATCGATTTCGCCGTGCTCCGCCGAAGTTTACTTTGTGCGTTTAGAGGGTAAACACAATGATAGTAAATTGAGTATTTATTTTCTTCATTATATCATTTACTTTCCTCTTAATACTTGTTCATCTTCACTCTTCATTACTAACCACTTGTTCATTCACTTATCGTTCACTTACATTTAAACTACTTCAACTAACTACTTCTTTCACCGCCCTGCGGCCCAATTGTCTTCCAAGATAATACTTTGTAAATTTTTTTATATACAGGTTCAAAATTTTCTACAGAAAAGACTACAAGAAAAGGCTGACGGGTCACAGCACCGATGTCTGTTACTATACACTACTCTGCTCTCTCCTTTCCTTTCTCTGACCGCACCTTCTTTGGCGCCAGTTCTCCTTCTTCTTCTTCTTCTCCCTTATCTCTTTCTCCCTCGACTTCTTCTTCGTCCCTATCCACTACCCTCCTCCTCTTCTTTGGCAATTCCGAGGGGCCGGGGGAGGCAACTTCCCTTTTCTGGCGGCATCCATTATCAACCGGTTGATTTTTTTCAATAAGTGCCATTGGTAGGTATTGGTCCTAATCTGACCGTCTCGGAGTTGCCGATTGTCAGCCGGCAACTGAGCCATTTGGCTCTCCAAAACCGTGATCCTCTCCCCGGTTGGGTTAGAACCCCCGTCTCGCCTCGTCACCACCGGTCGGCCCAAGTACGAACACTGCACCTTTGAGTCATGGCACAGTTTGCAGATGACTGTGTTCCTCTTGCCCTCTTGCTGCAGACAAGGAATTTTCTTCATGTGACACTGCTCGCAGGGTGTTCATTCTTCTTTGTCTTCATCATCATCCTCCCCATTGCTCCCGTGGTTGCCGTCATCAGGGTCTCCAGCCTAGATGATAAAATAAGTATGGTGGCTGCTCAAAGAGGAATATCACTTACCTCCATACTTTGTTTTCCCATCCCCTTCTTGATCATCCGGGGAATCTCTACCTCCACCTGTCTACGAGAGGTAGAAGCGTCACCAGGAGCAGGACCTTGGTGACTCCTCGCTGCCGCTATTCTCCTCCTCTTCTCTGCGGCCTCTTCCTCTTTCCACCTGGCACTCGCGGCCCGAGCGGCAGCCTCTTGTTTCTGCCTCTCCTCCTTGGCAGCCCGTCTCGCCGCTTCCTCCTCCGCCTTCCTCTTGGCCTCTTCCTCAGCCTTCCTTTTTTCCTTCAGTACCCTCATCCTCTCTCTGGTACACTCCATCTCTAGCTGTAGCTCCCATTCCTTGTCGGAAGCGTTCGGCATCATTGGGCAAGCCGGGGCTGGAGGTTGGGTAGTAGTAATAGGAATGGAGCCAATGGTAGGGGTGGTTTTGGTAATGGTATGGCTGGTAGACATGGATGGACTTAGAAAATTTGGAAGATGAGGTCCAAGGCAAAAACCGCCTATTCTTATACCAAAAAGACTGCGCATGGACCAGACTAAATTTTCCTTCGAATTGTGGTCAGCTTACGGGGACTCAATAAGATTTGGTTCTTCCTATATCTGATAACTTGCTGATAGGATTAATCTCGGTCATATCGGCTTTCGAGGGCTCAAGCCTAAGATGGGGATACTGTCAAGACCATGCTCGGCACCTACCGCCGGTATTGGCTTTCCAAAGATCTGGGACTTATTGTAATCTTTATTTTATTGTTCTTTCTCACTACACATTCCCTTTTGACTTAGTCCAGTTTTATTGTCTTATCTCTTACCCTGATGGTACTAAACGTACAGCCTCTATTAGTTAGTCTGGTGCTTTGCTCCGAGCTGCCGAGTAGTTGATATAAATACTCCTGTACTGTACTTTAGTTTCTCAGTTTAATTATCAACTTAGATTGCTCTCTTCAACCCAGACAACTTGTATCACCCTTGATACTCTCTGTTTCTACCTTAGGACTTCGACGTTCTTTGGTTCACTCCTCATCGTCGGTGTTACCGCCGTGTCGGCTTGGCTGCTCCTGGTTCTTCCCTTCTCTACTCTTGATCTCCGGGGACTAGCGGCATAACGGCGGTGTTGTTAATAACTTCACCACTGTCCCATCATAGCTTCTGCCCTTAGTTACCGATCGGCCCTTGGCATGGCTTACCGGTATACATGATCTTCACAGACTACAGTATAGTACAGACAGTATTTATACCTACTCATAGGTGTATCGGAGGAGAGCGCCAGACTAGCTACTAGGAGCTATACATATAGTACCTACAGGGTAGAAAATAAGACAATAAGGAGAGACTAGAATGAATGGGTATGTGTAGCGAGAAAGAGCAATAAGAAGAGATTACAATAAGTCCAGATCTTCGGGAGGCCGACACCGGTGGAAGGTGCCAAGCATGGTCTTGACAACTAACTAATAGATGCTGTACATTTAGTACTGTCAGGGTAAAGAATAAGACAATAGAAGTAGACTAGGTTGAAAGGGAATGTGTAGCAAGAAAGAACAATAAGGCAAGATTTTCAGAAAGCCAACACCAGTGGGGGGCGCCGAGCATGGTCTTGACAGTAATGTTGAATTCTGCATAACTTTCTATGAACATTACAGGCCCTTTGAACCCACATTGACTAATTTTACACACAAAATACAGTACCAAAGATCAATATGTTGTATGATCTGTAATTGGTGCACTTGACCAAGCTAGGAGTACATCAGTTAAGTAGAAAATTGAGCTCCTAATACAACATCGTGACCCTGGGAACCCTATTTGCAGACCGCCAACGTCGACGAAGAGCAAGGCTTATAGGGCGGTGTTATTTCATGGACGGCGGTGCCCAAAAGCTTTTGGAATCTGTGACGATTAGAACACTTCATGCACAAAACTTTTCTCGTTCTTCAACTCAAGCTTCACTAGTTCTCACCGACCTCCTCGCTCGGTACTTAACATTGTTGACCTCAGCCTGTGCAAAATATGCGGAACATGCTGGCAGAACGCGTATTACAGCGAAGGACGTGGTGACAGCTCTGGAAGAGTTAGGTGTAAGCGTCGAAGAGCTACATGAGTTCGGCAGTACTGAAGGCGTCGAACTCAATCGTTACGCGCTTTTCAAATCCTTGCGCAGGGTTGAAGATCTGAAGGAGTTCCAAGGTCAGTTTCTGTTTTGATAGAGCCTCTCATATGGCCAACGCTTCTCAGCCCAACTTTCGGATGGTTTAAGGGCTGACCTCGACGATGCCATTCCCTTGCACTATGCATATGTGTCACCAGAACTTGCACAAGTTCTTGAAGAAGAGGGGGAGGGAGGGGACGATGAAGACTCCCTTTTTGCAGCTGATGATTCATATATGGCTGTGGATGGGTCCGAATCTTTCCTGAGTGTATCCAGACTCGATCTGTCCTTAGCAGATCCCCTGTCTCCCTCGCGAAAACGACAGAGGACTTGGGACTGGAATCCTCCCGAACATGTTCCATCATTCTTGCCACCCTTTCCTTCTACGTCGGAAACATCTTCTACTCCACATCCTCTTCGAATACCTCCTACCGAGCTACCGCCTAACATAACAGAAGGCGCAGGGATCAATCAACCACCATCTCCTCCTCTAATAACTTCAACGCAGCCGCCGCAGCCTCCGGCTCTTACCTCCACCTCAGCCGCGGCTTCAGACTATCTTGTCCAAGTTCCCTACACCCAATCCACTATTTCAAATGTTTCTGAATGGCATCTACCCTCTGCTCCTCCAGACTCCAATTCTTTATCACGCCCTGAACCACGCTGGGCCACTCCGGCAATAGAGCCGTCATTGATTGCTGCATATCATCACATTCTCACTCACCCACCGCCTCCCAATGCTACTCATATAGCCAATCCTCAGAGGCACAAGGTTGCGATGGCGTTGTTGGCTCTCACGCAGAGTGCCTCGCGTTGGGAACTTCCTGACACCCTCTTTTCGACGCTCGCAACCAATCAACCTCGAGTGGCCTCCATCGGCCCTACATATCCAGTGTTGATTGCTGATCACCTTCCGGCAGAAGGGGTGAAGAAAGGCGAAAAAGAGTTCAAGTTCCCTGCCACAGCGCCCCGTTCTGTCGCTACAACTGAACGTATATCTCAGTCAGTCATTCAGCAAGGTTCGAGGATCCCCGAACTCGCCCGCCATGTCCTACCGGTTCGTAAACACCTCCCTCTTCCTTTTGAGCATGAGTCTATTGATGTACCTTTTCTTCCTCAGCCAACTATCTTATCTCGCACAAATCGCCTCACTCACCCACCACCACTCACCCGTAACAACAAAACTCTTACTTACGGTGCGGGCATTCCCGCACCGTGGAATGTCAATACCATACCCCCCGATAACGCTGCTGCTAATTCTACGAAAGACTCTCAAACTAATGGGAAAAATGTGCCGCCTCCTGTCCTACCCGATGCTCGACTCTTCGCTACATGGGACCACGAACACAAGGACTTTCGAACACCCCTAATCCCTGCCAAACAACGCACTCGAATGGGCAATGTTCAGTCAGGCTCAAATTCGTCAGTCAATGACCTTGAGCGGAAACCTAGTGCTGGCACAATATCATTAGGTGCCAGAAGTAGAGCTTCCAGTCGAGTCGGATAACTACGATTCTATTTGTTCTCCTTCAATTATCGTCACGCAAGTTATTCGCTGTTATCGTTATCATTTCAGGTGGACTTTTTCGTTGCACTGTAACTCGTCGTTTTCCATGTGTAGATTGTCTACACCTAGCTCCTTCCTTACGCTGAATATAGTATCATATGGTCGACTATGAGCTAAGTGATGACTAGCTACAAATATCACAGTAGCAATTGCAAGAGCACTAGGATACGTAGAAGGGAATTGATGAGAACTGTTGGCTCTCAAATCTTCTCATTCTATCATGTTCAATATCTTGTAAGGGGTTTAGCGATGCGGAAATCCGCACAACCTGCACGAAAAATGATCATTCCAGAGCTTTACATTCGCATGGATTTGTAGATGTGTCTAGAGTGAGGTAAACATAAAGACACGAGGAATACCGAGCGAATGAATACCTCAAATCTCCATATTGGCATCATCTTCTTCCACGTCCATCTTTTCTGCATCTGCCATCTCATGCGACGCGTTTTTAAGCAATGATCCTTTCATTCCGATCTTTGGTCTTTCCCTTTCCTCAATCAACAACTTCATCCGGTCCCAAACCTCCTGTGCTGCGCTCCGAGCGACATCGCGTGCATGAACCAAGTCGTCTTCATCAACAGCCTTCGCAGACCCCGAATACGACGAATGCCAATTTGTCCAAATGCAAGACGATGCATGTGTATTTGACAAAACAGAATCCGAAAACAAGAAAGCAAAGCATCCTGTTGCTTCCAATCGAGGTATTGGTTCTTCCGTTGATTGAACTTTGTAGATGGGTATTTCCCCTTTGACTGGAGAGAGGCGAGCAACAGATACAGCACAGATTACACCGCGCATTGGGACTGAACCTGCGTTCAACAGTGACAAAGTACAACAGTTGATCATGGCCGCGACAAGTTCATCTGTGACATTTGGTGTCGGGACTAACGCCTGCACTACGAACTGAATGAGTGTCCTTGGGTTCGCTTCCATGATAACTTCCATCTGTAACACTTCCTTCAATATCACGGCAGCTTTTTTGGATTCGGTACCCGGGACATTGGTTAACGGTCGGACGTGAACTTCAATGGTACTCTGTGAAGGCTGTTCAGAAGCAAGCCGCACTTCAATTGGGCCGGATATGCTGGTCAAGTATTGGGGATACAATCCAAATCCAAATCGCGCCGAGCCATCTACACGAGAGAGGGAATCGAAAGACAAAATTAGGTCCAGAGTCATGGCGGATCGGAGGGAAGGGCGATCAGATTAGATCATATCGTACACAAAAATTTAACTAATTCGATAAAAGCTCAAAAGCATTGACACCCTCCTTTCCCAAAAGTGTTGCCACCCCCACTACCGAAGCACCAGCTTTGCGCATGCGCATCAAAGCAGCCGGGGATGTAACCCCTCCTACTCCAATGATAGAGATACCACGTACTCCATCTCCACTATGGTTCTCCTCGTGTAAGAGTCGATGAAACGTATATACGTTTCCCAATGATAAAGCATGTATCGCATCACCTGCAAGTCCACCAACAGCAGTAGGAACAGCGAATTCTATATCTCTCAACTCGTTTGCAGTCGCAAGGGTTTCGATAACTTGTTCAGGAAACAGAAGTGAATTCCCCAGCGTATTTGTACACGTCAAAAAGGCGAACGAATTTCGTTGCCCTCCATCAGCATCCTCGTAGTTGAACTCTTTCAGCATTGAAATCATAGCGTCGAATTGACCTCGGTATGTGTACGGTGGAAGCTTGAGCCCAATAGTCAAAGACTTGTCCTGCATATGAGTTTCGGAAAGAGCTCTCAACAAAGGATAGATGGAAGATGGGATGTAACCAGAGGGGGAAGCAGAAGATACGTTTGGACAGGACGTGTTGAGTTCAATGGCTACAAGAGGTGCGAATTTAGGGGTCGAACGCAAATCTTGAACAACAGCAATCATCGGGCTCAACTCTTCGGAAGAGCAGGCAGTAATGCTGAGTATGAATGGTTTTACGGGCTTGACATTGGATGAGGCTACCGCATCGGACAAAATCTCCCTCACCCAGTCAATATAAGAAGATAGGGGAAGTGGAGAATATCCATACGAGTTGAGTGACGACGTTGAGGTGTTGGCGAATACGACCTACATGTAATGATGTTCAGACTTTAGCATCATATACATACTTGCGTAGCAAAATTTACAAGGACTTACCCCGCAAGAAGGGATCTCGTTGTATCCTTTAAGGGTGCTTGTTCGCGTGGTGACTGCACCTGTGAAGGGCGACGAATGTAGATCCTTAAGTTGGTCCAAATTAGAGGCCCATGCGCAAGCCGTATTGATTAACGCGGGGCTGATAGTTATGCTTCCAATTTGTGCCATTGAGTACGTATGTATATGGTTATGGAAGAAGAATTTAGGGAAAGATAAACTGGGAAATTTCCAATCTGGTGCGAATTTCATCTATCTTATTAGTATTGGCTTTACAAGGTGTAGATTCTACAACTAATCGTCGTCATCCCAGTTGCCCGATTGTTGAGGGATTTTTGGACCACCCGCGGGTTTGCTCATGATGATACTATCTACGCTCAACACCGACACAGCAGCCTCCGTCGCCAGACGTATCGCCCAGGATTTGGCAGCCAGAGAATCATAAATTTTATGTTGAGATGCCTTCAGTGTGCCATCTGTGTCCGCCTTTACCACAAAAGAGTGACTTGAAGACAAGAAGATTGAATCAAAAAAGAACGAACCTCGACATCAACACCCCACTGTGCTCCATCTTTTTCTTCGTGTTTGGCCCAAAGTCTGCTTACTACTTCGTTGGCTATTGCACCACCGAGCGCGTTTTCTGCGAGCTGCCTCGGAACGACTTCTAGAGCACTTGAATACTTCTTCACCGCATGCTGCACTAATCCCTTCAATCCACTTCCATAAGACTCAATCTTTTTCGCAAGCTCAATCTCAGTCGCGCCCGCACCAGGTACCATTCGAGGATCCTTGAGCAATGCCTTGATGACATTGACGCCATCGTCGATCGCTCGTTCCAAATCATCTAAATGGTTAGCTGTAGCACCGCGCAACACGATAGTCGCCGTGCGAGTTTTTTCGCCCCCCGAAGTCGGATCGAAACCTGGTTCACCCGGGGAAAGTTGTCGTAGGACAGTTACTCTGTCTCCGCCAATCTCGACAGTTTCAAAGACATCGACAAAGCCGGCCTCTTCAGGTGTTGGGGCGCCGATTCGTGCAAGAGGAGTCGCGTTGACTACTCGACATAGTCTCCTCAAGTCAAATTTGGAAAGGACCTTCAGAACGGCGATATTGAATCGATTGAGATAATGTAGCGCGAGTTCTCCAACTGATGAGCCAGCTATGATGACTCTGACGCCAGAATCTGCGATTTCTTTGAAAATCTGAAAGACATCGATCAGGGCGGTGTCTAAATAGACAGAAATGACAAATGGTTACTTTCTCCAAATGCTGTTCTTCTCCTTTCGTGAAATTGAGCATCTCATCCGCATTTTTGATAAGAACTGTTCCCTTCGTCTCTGTCTGCGCAATGTCGAGCGCCGATGTGAAGACCGCCACTTTGGCTCCCGTCACTTTTTTCAGCATTGCTGTAGACAACCAAAATCAGCGATTGACTTCGACACGTAACTTTCAAACACACTCTCTGGTTCTCGACCAAACACCATACCCTGCACTACCCGACTAGCACTTAGCCCACCACCCATTATTTTGACGACCCGTACGTTATCAACGTTGAAATTTTTGGGGTTGGGCGGCATCACAGCTAATGCGGCTTCTGCCACAAGAGAGGATAAGGTATCTTCAAATCCATATTGTTTTGAGGCAATCGCGGGCTTTAGTGCCGATGCAAGAGAAGAAGATGTCAGAGGAGAGGGAAGGGAGAATGTAGATAGTTCTGATAAAGACGGGTAAGCCAATGAACCTAATTGCAGATGCAAACATAACTCACTATCGAGTTCCTCTAAGGCTCTCGTACATGCAAGCTCGTAGCCTTTAATCACTTCGGAGGGATGTAAACCCAAGACCAGCAGCTGCTCGGACTTCTTTAGTAATTCTCCGGCAAGAATGAGGACTGTGTTGGTAGCGTCTCCCATCTGTAAGGTAATAGTCAGTTATGGTCATGGTTATTGCTAAAATTTGAGTCACACCTCGGCCTCCTGGGCCTGTGAAGCCATAACAAGAAGTTTAGCGGCAGGATGCACGACTTCGACCTCGCGAATGATCGTTGCTGCATCGGATGTAACAAATAGTCGTCCGAGATGGTTAATGAGAAGTTTGTTTCTGCCTGAGTTCGAGGAAGAGAAAAGACTTCAGGGAACGCAAAGAGACATGAAGACATGGAAAGACGCGCCATTTGGCCCGAAACTGGTTCTAACGAGATCAGAAAGTTCATTCACAGCTTGAATATTGCGGAGGACTGCTTCGTCGATTCCCTGAAGATACTAAAAAAGGAAAACGCGAAGAGATCACATTCTTGCAGTGATGAAGAACGAATGAAGGATGTACTTTGTATCCATCTTTGAATAGTTGGATATTGTTCGCCTTGGGAACTTTCAGAGACATTCTGATGCCAGAGTGTCGTTTTTAATTCTGTAACTGGCACGGTGACAGATCGTAAAAGAGATGGATGATAAGTACAAATTTCAAGGCGAACACCATAGGGTGCTATTTTGCTGCTAAGGTTAGGGTCATTACTGATCACCAACGCGTGGCGTGTCACGCGTCGAGTGTTACGTCGTTCCAAAAATTTGACTCGAATTTGGGAAAGATCGATAGCGCAAATATCCGTCAAAATTTCGGTTCTTTACCGTCTTCCACGACTTTTGTCGGCCCCTTGTACATCCATTCGCGGATTTTCAAAGAAGATGGCGCAACCTGCTGAAGCGTCGCAAACCATTGAACTGGCACAGGTCCGTCGTATGCTCCGCTAATGCGCGGGCCTTTCCTGAATCTACAAATCCAGACTGGCAAGCGTGATTATTTGAAGGCTCTTGAAACAAAGTATCAAGAGCAATGGGCATCCCAGCATCTCTTTGAAGTAAACGCGCCTTCTCCGTCAGAACTCCAGGGTTTGTCCAAGGCAGAGGCAATGCAAAAATATCCTAAATGGTTTGGGAACTTTCCCTATCCCTACATGAATGGCAGCCTTCACTTGGGGCATGCGTTTACGATTTCCAAAATTGAATTCGCAGCAGGATATCAGAGAATGTTGGGCAAGCGGGTATTGTTCCCTCATGGCTTCCATGTAACAGGTCTGCCTATCAAAGTCTGTATCATTCACACAACATACCCCAATCAACTAACTCTGTTGTAGGCTTCAGCCGATAAGCTCGTCAGGGAAATGGAAATGTTCGGGGAGGACTTTGAAGATTTCGAACGCGTCCAGGCCGATATTATGCGTCAAGCAGAGGCGGAAGAGCCTTCGTCGTCTGAAGTTGGTGATTCAGCCACAATAGACAAATCTAAGGGAAAGAAGGGAAAAATTGTAGCCAAGTCGTCCGGTCACAAATATCAGTTCCAGATTTTGTTGTCAATTGGCGTGCCTCGTTCAAATATCAAAAAATTCGCAGACCCTATGCACTGGCTAGTTCACTTTCCTCCCATTGCCATAGTGCGTCTGAATATGATTATTTTGAAGGCGACTTTTGACTTGTATCACCGTTATAGGAAGATCATACAGCATTTGGTAGCCGGATCGACTGGAGACGAAAGTTTTTGACGACGAAAGCGAATCCTTACTACGATGCTTTTGTTCGCTGGCAAGTAAACAAGCTGTACAAATTAGGCAAAATCAAGTTCGGAGAACGGTACACGATCTACAGTCCCAAGGACGGCCAGCCGTGTATGGACCACGATCGGCAGGATGGAGAAGGTATTGGGCCACAGGAGTATACCGCTATCAAATCGGAGGTCATCGAATGGAGTGCGGCTGCCAAAAACCTAATTGAAGGAAAAGTTGGTGGCCGGAAGGTGTACATGGTCGCTGCAACATTGCGACCAGAAACTATGTCAGGAGCTCATATCTTCCCATTTTTATCTGGTTCTGAACCCCTTACAGGTACGGTCAGACCAATTGCTTCGTCGGTACTTCTATCAAATACGGCATCTTCGCCGTCAATGATAAAGTGGCTTACCTATGCACATATCGCGCTGCTCGAAACATGGCCTTCCAGGGGGTGACTGAAATACGTGGAACTATTGACCAGCTCCTCGAGATTGATGGTTCAAAACTTGTCGGTACCAAGATTCGAGCACCTTTCTCCATTAATCCCGAGGTGTATGTACTACCTATGGACAACGTGCTGGCTACAAAGGTTCTCATCCATCCTTTTTGACAAGCAGGTGAACTAACTTTGATTTCGAACAGGGTACTGGTGTCGTCACATCCGTCCCCTCCGACTCACCAGACGACTTCCAAACTCTAACTGACCTCCGCAAAAAAGCTGATTTTTACAAGATTGACCCATCGTGGGCAGCGATTGACCCTGTTCCCGTCATTTCTACTCCGACTTATGGCGATCTCACTGCTCCTGCAATTGTAAAGCAATTGAAGATTCAATCTCAAAAAGATACAAAGCAGCTTGCCGAAGCAAAAGAGATCGCGTACAAGGAGGGGTTCTATAGTGGTACAATGTTGGTCGGGGAGTTCAAAGGCCAGTCTGTGCAAGAAGCGAAGCCGAAAGTACGAGAGAGTATGATTCAAGCAGGGTTAGCATTCGCATATGCGGAACCAGAGGGTATGGTCACCTCTCGGAGCGGGGACGAGTGCATTGTCGCCTTGATGGATCAATGGTACTTGGATTATGGCGAACCAATGTGGAGATCACAGGTGGAAAAGTGAATTGGTTTCTGCCCTTAGAATTCTCATAAACCTCAAAACTTCTTTCTATAGGCACGTCGCATCAATGGAACTCTACGGGCCTGAAACTCGAAATGCATTCGCAAAAACCCTTGCTTGGCTAAATCAATGGGCTTGTGCACGAACATATGGACTGGGGTCGGATATGCCCTGGGATCCTCAATACTTAGTCGAGTCTTTGAGCGACTCTACAATCTATATGGCATATTATACTGTGTCACAGCTCTTGCATGGTATGCGACTAGTATGTCAGCCCTCTTTCCTTGTTGATGTTTATCTACAGAAAACAGTATCGATGGCTCTAAGCCTGGACCGCTTGGTATAACTGCGGACCAAATGATAGATGAAGTTTGGGAATACGTGTTTTGCGATGGACCGTGGCCTTCCTCTGCCTCACTACCGCAGGAAAAAGCTGATGCTTTAAAACACGAATTCAACTACTTTTACCCATTCGATATCCGCTCGTCTGGAAAGGATTTGATCAACAATCACTTATCATTCGCATTGTACAACCATGTCGCCATTTTCCCTCAAAACAAGTGGCCCATAAGCATTCGTACGAATGGACATTTAATGTTAAATGGTGCGAAGATGTCCAAAAGCACAGGCAATTTCCTAACCCTTCGGGACGCTGTGAACAAGTTTGGCGCTGATGCATGTCGTCTTGCCTTGGCTGATGCTGGTGATGGTATCGAGGATGCTAATTTTGATGAGAAGAACGGAAACGCCAACATTTTGCGTGTCCACACCTTGTTGAGTTGGTGTGAAGTGAGTCAATCCTTAACTCGTTACTCGCATATTTATTCATGTGTTTTTTTAGGAAATGATCAAAGACGAGGCCAACATACGACATGGACCACGTAACTACCACGACGAAGTCTTCGAGAATGAGATCAACGACCTCATCAATACCACTCAAACTCATTACGATGCGTGGGTCGCTTTTACTTCTCATATATACAAAGTACTGAAAGGTCATACGAAATAAAAATTAGACTCAACTTCAAAGACGCTCTCAAGTTTGGTTTCTATGAACTCCAGAGTGCACGCGATTGGTACCGAGAAGTCACCTCTGACGTAGGCATGCATGTCGACCTAGTCCGATACTGGATCGAAATTTCTGCTCTTTTGGCCGCACCTATCGCCCCTCACTTCGCCGAACACATTTATATCGAAATACTCCAGAAGCCTACATCTATCCAGCTCGCCCGCTGGCCAACACCCCAAAAGCCTGTGGACAGAACTCGCATCGAGATTGGACAATACATGCGCGGGACGGTCAAGATGATTAGAGATGCTGAAACGGCCCTGGTGAAGATGCTCAACAAGAATAAAGGCAAAGGGAAGGGTGCTACAGCTTCATTTGATCCCAAGAAGCCGAAAAGTGTGAGGGTCTACGTGGCGACGAGCTTCCCAGCATGGCAGGAGAGTTGCGTGCAAGCTGTAAAGGCCGCGTATGACTCCGAGGCAGACAAGGTCGACGACACAAAAGTGCGCGCCTTACTGATGGAAAGCGGGTTGATCAAGAACAAGCTAGCAATGCCTTTCATACAAGCGTTCAAGGTAGACTTTTTTTTTTCTATCTTTACCAATGTCTCACTGTATAAAACCTCGAATAGAAACGAATGGCTCAACTTGGCGCTCAGACTGCTTTCAGACGGACCTTGCCCTTCTCTGAAAAGGTTGTTCTTACTGAGCTTTTGCCATACTTGAAGAAGACACTGAGCTTGGTGGACGCCGAAATCTTGTCCGTGGACGAGGCACATGCTAAAGAAAATGAGGCAGGATATAGCAAGTCTATCATCGATAGCTCAGAACCAGGCAGCCCTGCATTCGAATATCGAAATGTGTAGGAGTGTTTCGGTATCTAGATTAGAGTTTATTGCCAAGGCGAACAGCATTTTAAAATCACCCTCTGTATTGGATCTATGTAGGTAAGCAACTGGGACAAGGGGAAATAGTGGGAATACTACAGTACATACAGATACTATTGCTACAACAAGAATTCAAGAATTCGTAAAAAGGTTAATGTAGCAAGAAAACAGTCTCAATGACAGCGAAGTGTATACCGGAATCATACAAACGTCCGTAACGCAGGTATCGATTGCATAAAAACACTCTTGGACTGCTCCTCGTTCATCAGTCTGGGATATGAACCACTGGACAGATCCAAATAACGAAGCTTCCAGTCTGAATAATGACGATGCTTCATTTCCTCGATGAACCTCCTAACTTGCCCTTCATCCTGATCGCGATCGCTATTGGACCGACCACAGAATAGTGGAACGTCACCTTCGAAAGGAACGATGGATTTCACGAGCAGCTCGAGTTTGTCCATTTCTGGGAACCTTTCCGCGAAGAGGTCAATCAGCTGGGGACTGAGGGTCACTGGGCCTATTCGTGCATGGTGAAGAGCTTGTTTTTGGCGAGATGGAGGGAAAGCGGCTGTTAGAAGGTTGAGGTCCTCGTAGGCCAGGTGCGAGCCGGTGAAGACGAGTGATGTCAAGGTGTTCGAGAAGGTTCTGACACAAAGAAGGGCAGATTCAAAGGGGACTAGGTAGAGACTGATTTCGAGTTTGGTAATGCAAGCCAGATGAACCTTAGAGAAGGTCTGGTCCATCCATGCACCGAGCTGAAGCTCGTTGTGCATCATTAAGCTGCGACCTCCTAGTTCGGACGCACGAATAGATAATGTTCGCAACGTGTTCGACTGGCCGTTCAAAAAACCAATTAGACCGTCAGGATTGCCCAGGTTGGGAAAACTCATCGGAATCGAGAGGGATAATTTGTCGAGTAGAGGAAGATAAGAAATGGCGGCAAACAGAAGTGAGAGATCAAACGGCTCCCAAAGCTGAACTGTGAGTTTGCGAAGGGATGAATGTAGTGAGCTGATCATATGAGCAAGCATGAGGAGAATGTTATCGTAACGGTCAGCATTGAGGTGTTCAACGCGGATGAAAAGATCCAGCTCTTCGAGCTCTGGAAGGGACTGGTTATGAAATGAGGATAAGATATATTGAAGCTTTTCGAGAGAGATCTCGAGACGAAGACAACGCAAATTCAATCGTAAAGGAGACGAGAGAACCAGTGCAGGATCACTTCCAACCGACGGCAAACCGCACCATAAAATATGGTAGTCAGTGAGATTGGGGAGCCCGCTGAAGATTTCCATCATGACTTGCATGAGGTCGCGGCATGTTTTGAATTTGAGTGGAAGACGCGGTTTTTGCTTCAAGATCAACTTTTTCTGGTCGCGTATAAGGCCAGCGAGTTCGCCGAATTTGGAAAGCAAAGATTGAGAGGAAGATTGATCCATCGTATCTAAAGCATCCTTGACGAAATGTGGATATAGATGCAATATTCGAACACGTTTCGCGACTGGTGGGTCTCTATTAGGTGTGGTCAGTGACAAAGCTGAGATTCAATGTTGAGTCACTCACTTGAGACGTGCCAATGTCCATATCATCTTTCTACTGAGATAGGAAAAGCTGATTTGTTGATAGCGCTGATCCATAGCGACATTGAAAAAGGCACTGTTGACACTGTAAAGCTCCTGTATAGCCAGAGGAGAGATATAATCGATGATTTGTAACCAGACATCGTTTGGGAGAGACATCCAGCAAGACTGGTTCGTCGAGGGGAATGATGGGGCATGAACAGCGCAGTAAGAAATAAACTGACTTCTATAAGGGCTTCGGTGACAGCTCTGACAAGCGCAAGTTAAGGCCTGTTAAAATCTGTCGAGCCTCAGTTGATGGCCGCCATCCGGAATTACACTTCGCATACGTCGTTAACGATCGTTCCTTTTTTTTGTTCTTGCATCTTTTTTGTCTTCGTATATATGTATATGTGCTACCGTATCTCATAGTAACAATTGCTGTTACAGTGCTGCCCAGGTAAAAACACAAGAAGAAAAACAAAAATCTGATTGAGTGTTGAATCTAGCCTAATAGGTGGTTAGGTCACGCCACATCAGCTTTTTTTCCGAAATCCGACTGACACTGACATCCAGTCAATCCGCTTCACCCTATACCCATCCACACCTTCTCTTAGGTTATATTGTACCCCTTGGAACCAATTCATTATTTGTGGGCCTTGAATATTCCTATAATTGCTGTATCTCCCTTCCGGAAGCCCGACGAAAATTGTCCGTCAGTATATTTCTCACCCAATTCGATTCTCGCCGTTCTTGTTTTCGGAATTTACAGCAATTCGGCACGTTTCAAAATGAGCTGCGAGACTTCGAGTCGAGAGTGACATTTTTACACATTCTTCGCTGCCAGTTGCCTCGAGGTTGAATCGTTCGACGTTCGCGGCAGACAGCTGACTGCTCGATGGAAGAGTAGATAAACGGCATTTTTGCACGTCCCATTTACAGGCCACGGAGCTCTGATCATCTTATATATATGTACATGTCCTGAGTATCTTTTCTTTACGGTGAGTGCAATAATTACAATTTACCGCCGGCTTGTTTAGGCTTTAACATTCTACGGCTCGGAATGGTGAATTAAAGGCCGCGCGCCTTCTGTCAGCCAGGTCCAGAAGGGTCCAGACAAGTCCAGGCCCTGCCACGCTACCTGACGTCACGGTGTAAATCATTGTACATACACCTAAAGCACTCCACTAAATTGTATCCAGGTTGTACCAGATATTACTCCCCATGGTATTTATACAACCCTATTATCATAGCTCCTCCGACGTCCGACATTGTACAAACAATCGTCCCTATCCTTAGATCGTGCACTCATTAAGATTCCCACTACTTCAAAATAGGCAAGTATGAGTGAATCTGGTGTTCAGCTACTCCAAAGATATTATTGTCATGCGAGTGAGAAATAAAGATAGTCGTCAGTATTTCTTCCGGATCCCATAGGTTGAAGATGTGAAGTGCGAAAGCATGTTCCCATGACCATCCTGGTAACACCATCTTTCTCTCAGATCCTTCCCTTGATTGACTGCATCTGCAAAACCTGTATTTTTGGCTAAGGGTCCAAAAGCAGTTGAGAGCACTTCCCAGCAGTGAAAGCACCCAGAGCATGTTGCTTTCAGTGCTTCCAGCACTGGGATCTGCTGGGATCTGCTCTCAGCCCTTAGCCTACTATCCAGGTTTTGCAGATGTGGAGATGCAAAATTTAATCAATCTTTGCGACCGACAAACGCAGATTCAAACCACATAGTGAATCTGGCAACAGAGGGGTCAAGGAAGGGTGAGTTTGACTCATTCCAACTTTACCGTTAGTACTTGGATCAGCAAATCGGGCAGCCTCTTCTTCCTTAGCACAAGAAATTGTATCTATAGAAATATATCGAAATATAAACGTATACTACTTACAGTGTCTGGGTACTGGTAATAATTAGCAAAGCATAAGTCTATACGCAACAGCGACGGAAAGGAAATTGGTAAAACTAAGAAATACCCCTGGGACTCCTCATTGGTGGATAGCCAACTCGAGTTGACGCAGCCTCGAATGCAGCTTGTGAAGAAGACGCAGATAAATCGGAGCCCATCCTTACTTTATTCGGAGGCCGTTTATACTCAGAACCCAACAACGACTGCATCATTTCATCTGGATCAGGCTTGCTCGACATCCTCTTCGAATCCCTGGATGACGACGACACACTAGCAGCAGTGGCCACAATTGCTCCTGTCCTGTTATCAATACTAAACCGCAGACCGCTCAACTTGCGCTCTAGTGTCGCTTCGTCGTCGGTCGGCATAAGAAGTTCACCAAATCCAGAATGGGCAGACAAAGCAATAGTAGCGGCGATTGTACCAGGAGGTGTGGCAAGGTATAGCCCCCTGCGTTGTTTTTGGCTAATAATGTGTACCAAGACCCCCACGAGTCCGATGAAAAACAGGAAAAAAGCCAAAGCGTGACCAGATAGAGGACTGAAGATTATGAATACCACTGCGACCGGAGAAAAAAGTTCAACATACTTGATAGTCAGTCTTAGGGTTATCGACGACAATTGAGCAGCCAGCGTACTGTCTTGTGGTACAAAATAGATGGATTGTGCCACTACTGCCAAGTAAAGCGTCTACCATGCATCGTGAGCGGCTAATGTCGAGCAATCGAGTTTAAAGATCAATACGAACATAGACCGTGTTTGTGATATCCAAAAAGGAATTGTCGGCGCTGAAGACGGCATCGGCACCACCAGGAGACTGGGCCGCAAACCTAAATATTGCACCAGGGACACCGTTTGTGGTCGCAGTCGCTCGAGCCTGAATGAAAGGATCCGTTTGATTCTCGAATATGACACTAGCAAATGTGATACTTGAGAAAAAGTACTTGAAGAACATAAACCGTGACTGACCCATTGAATGGACTATTCGCAAAGGGGCCAGTGACGTTGTTAGACGGTACATTGCTATCCAATTCCAGCACACCAATCACAGACTGGTTGTTCGAGTTCGCCGTCACCTGGACATTAAATAGCTGCAAAGTAGGTTTGCAAAAGACCGTCCTGGCCTCTGGGGAACCGTCTGCCGCATGGTGAAAGAACCTACGAAGTGTATAGAGAACATTAATATCACATCTTACGACCGTGAAAGCAAGATGACAACCGTACCAGAACATGACAGGCCTTTGTGTAATGTTGAGCTGACTGCAAGTATCAGGGACGTTCACAACACCATACTGTTGCGAGGAAACCTGTTATGTTCCATTCAAGTTAGATACGACCACTTATTGTCAATATCGCAGCGACAACGAACATCTGTATTAGATGCCTCTGCCGTCTGTGTACACCCGTCTGCCGATGTAGAGTTGATGATAAAGCCGCCATCAGTTGCTGTAAGAGAAGGAATGCCTTCTGGGCCCAGGCAATTGGTCGTCGTTTGAATGGCTGTTGTGTTGACTGTCATGGTACCATTGAGGTAATCTTTACTAGGGAACTACGAAGGAATGATGTCTTGGAATTGTTCTTCGATTTGAAAGAAATATTGGTCCAATACCTCGAACCGAGCAATGGTCCAACTGTTGCGAATGAACGGTGGATCAGGCAGACTGTTGAAGACAGCGGCCTCGGCAAACTAACATAAGAAAATAATCAGTGATCATCTACATTCATATGATTTGAAAATAGAATGACGCACTCCCGCAGAGGAAACGAAAGCAGTCAAATCGGAGAAATCCGCCAATCCGATGACTCGCGTGCTATTGACCGTCGTATCTTGAGATTAAGGACGTTCATACACAATTCGCAATTTCATAACATCAGCAGTCACCTGTCGGTATATACAGGTTCTGAACCTGGAACATAGATCCAGCTGTAAACCAAATGAGCAACACAGAAAAGGCTATATAATATAGCAAAGGTGTCTCACCAAGTGGTTGCATAATGTACGTCGCAAGTGCAGTCAGAGTAGACCAAGTAATGACGCGATGTTTGAACTTGGCAGAATTTATGATGCTAAAAACCGGGCTGGGGTAGACAAGTATTAGATGTCTTATATTCACAGTTCATATGATACTGACCCGAGGGTGACCTGAGATGTGGAATGGGCATTACCGACAGGTTGCTGATAGAAGACACAGGACTCACATAATCCAACAGTACTGACTCCTGCGGCTTCGCATTACCACGAGACATGACAACGTATGGCTATACGTGCTTGATAGTCAGTAGACCCATTGGAATCTCGGGATATATAGAGCAATGTACTTGGTACCATCTGATATGCCAATCCAACCCGCGGTAGAACCAAGCTGGAGGAATGACGATCCTAATGTGAACGATTCAATAAGAAAGAATTCAGAGCCTCTACACTACTTGCATCGTCGGAACGAATGACTGAAAGAAAGTCAGCTTGTGTATTGTGCACCGTAGTTGGTAAGATAGAACATACCAATAAGAATTGTGCTGAAGCAAAACTGATCACATTCTTCTCCGGTACACTGAATCCTGAATGTAAACTCCTTAGTTATCCACGTTTTGAGGATAGAGATAAATATGAACCGTTGTGTCTCTGTGAAAAGAGTATTGCCACCTCTAATCCCACAGCCAGCAGAAGTAAGGATAATGGCACGCCGATCAGGATGGGCAAGCGCAGAGCCACAGGAATCTGAATGAAGATCACTCATTTTGAATACGTCAATGTAAAGGCCAGGGTCCGTACATATTGATTTTTCTTCCTATCCGTAGTCGGAAGGAGATGCGTTAAGTCTTGCGCTTCCCCCGTGGCAAGGCTTGGACCTGCCTGACTTCCAGCGACACTCGAATGAGCGGTTTCGGAATCGTAGTACGCATACGATTGTGCTTTGGTGGGGGTCCGCGAGCCATCGGTAAATGTATAGTCATACTCGGACGCAAGGTGTGGTTGGTGTGGCGCAGCCGCGGTGAGCGTTGCTGAACTGGGAGAGAACGCCATGGTAGAGAAAAGGGACGAAAAGTGGGAGGACCAGTTTGAAATCCAGTGGGGATCAAGAATCAAGACAAAAGCCGTACAGTCAAATTGGGTTCAACCAGTGTTGGCATGATGGTTGATCGAAGAACTGCCCGCCGGCCCAAACCGAAACAAGGAATGGGTTGCACATTTATTTCTCGTCGTTGCTCGTTGAGAACAGATTCACCGAGCCATTAACTTTATAACAAGCAATATATAGTGCCGAGTGTCATTGACGAGAATCTGTATTTTCTCGATACACATGTACATTAACTTTTAAGGACAGGTGTAGGATAAACAAAATATCTCTGCTGTAGCTGTGTCACCGACATCGCCGACCTCGACCCAGGTTCTCCAATTGAAATCACCCTGAAAGAAAAGATGCTGCACAAGACGGACAGTACGATATGATATAAGACAGAACAATATACGCCCCGAAGAACCTGTCCAAATCACCGTCTCGTGAGGCGCAAAAGCGCAACCATAAAGACAAATGTAATTGTCACTGCAACGACAGCAAAAATAACAAGACAAGTGGTAGATCCACTTTTTCCCTTGTGATCCCTAAGTCTTACTCTCTCTTTCTGCATGACACTAAAGTTGCTGTCCAGCTGCATCTGCGTTTCTTCAACAATGGATTTGTCCTCCACAAGTTTTTCCGAAAAATTTTGTGCATTCTTTCTCAACTGAAGAGCCATTTGCACTAGTTGCTCTGACATGGCTTCGTGTCTCGCTTTGGAGTTTTCTAGGAAAGCTCCACTGGCTATCGCGGTGGACTTGGTAGCAGTCGGTAAAAGCGGTGATACAAGTGTTGGGATAGGCCACGCAATACTCGCTGACGGTGAGTCGAACGGCGAAGTGAGCAGACTGTCAGTGGATATAATTGACGTATGTTGTGGAATTTCTTCTTGCAATTCCGATGGAGGCTCGGAGTTTGGGATATCGAGCGTAGGTTGTGGTATACTTGGAAGTACAGGCTTGGGTTTGGTATTTTGGGGCATAGAGCGCTAGACATAATGAGCAACTCGATGAGATACGTTGGCTGAGTGGTGATACCTGTTGCACAGATTCGAGAAACGTCTCAAACCGCTCGAGGCTTACTCGAATATTTTCATAACGTTGCGAATCCTCGCTTGAAGCAAGTTGAGCACCGATTTAATCCGTAGAACGAAATACACATACGCGGACATGCCAAACAACTCGACATTCGCCAGTAATCTCTTTGCAAACTTGACATTCTGGACAAACATTATTAGAATGGGGAGAAGTATATTGATTGACGATGCACCTGCAAGGTCTCCAGCGACTTCAACCACAACTCATTCGCAGGTTGTTCCCAGTCCTGTCCATTAATGGCCTTCTCAAGCCTTCGTATCAGTCTGGTCAAGTTGATGTCGTCGCGACGAGCTGAATGCATATTGAAAAATGACATAAGAGTAATACTCAGAAATACATGACTGAACTGTAACTGCGGTGCCGCAGAATTACGCCATCAAATTTCGACATAAACTAGGTCCTGTCCTTTCCTTTGTTGTTTCTTTTAATCTTCCAACCAGATATCCTTCATGATGTCAACCCAATCCCGCGATATATCTGCCCGCTCTAAGAGCTCTTGCGATTCGTGTCGAGTTCGAAAGTTCGCGCTTTAACTCCAAAGCTATGATAAGTTTTACTAAATCTACCCTCTCTTTAGAGTTAAATGTGAGAATTTCCTCTCTCTCTCTGTTTCTACGCTGTATCCCGGAACTATGACATAGGTGATAGCGCTGAACGGGCAGGGAGACCATGCTCTAAATGCGAGGCTTCAGAGATCGAATGCAAGTTCACATATACACGCAAGGTGCTTATTCAATAAGCTTTCTCCAAGTCCAAACTCACGTCTCGCAGAAACGAAGACCCAATCTGGCGCCAAGATCGCGAAAATATGGTGTAGACGCTGTCCAAGTCCTCGTCGAAAACATTGTCTCTTCTTTGGACGACTATTCCATCCCTCAAGATCCTGAAAGTGTTCGTGAAATGCTCATATCTATTGCGAAATACGCCCGTTCTCTCGAACTGCGAATAAATCACTCTACTCAAGCAGCATCATCTACGACTACGAACTCAACCCTTGTTGTCAGTGGAGATTCTATTTCTCCAGAGAGCAGTACCCAAATTTCCTCCGAATCTGGATTGGCATCTGGAAGTTCAGATAAGGAAGATAGCGAGGGCGAGCAATTGATGGAGAACTTCAAAACCCTTTCCATTGGTCCACAGCAGCGCCATTTTGGAAGATCAAGCACCTACATGTTTCTCTATGGTTCAATGGAAATCAATGGGACAGTAAAATCACGTATGCCGCTCGAGTATGATTTGAAACCAGAGCTTTGGGCTACAGATATCGTGAGTTTATCCACTTTCTGTGCCGAAAACCTCAAACACCTCAATAAAACTGCTCTGGTAGTGGAAATGGGTACCAGAACCCGAAGAACCACACTATACTTTCCCGGATGATGATCTGCTTTGGGATCTCATTAAAATTTACTTTGAGCAAATTTCTCCGTACTCTTTCCCTCTTTTGCACAAACCTACTTTTGAACACGCGGTCACTTCGGGTCATCACCTCAGTGATCACAATTTCGGAGCAACGGTGCTTGCGGTGTGTGCACTAGCTTCAAGGCATTCTGACGACCCACGAAATTATATCAACGCGATGGACTATGAACAACTATTAGGATGGAAATGGTTCCGTCAAATACGACTTGTCAGACCAAGTTTTGTCGATACGGTATCGCTTTACGAACTTCAGCTGTACTGCGTATGTATAGAAGTTCTTCGTCGAGTCTATGAAACATCGGCTTATTGTCGTGCTCTAGCTTGCTTTTTCATACTTATCGTCCACAACTATCGCAGATGCCTTGTGGCCTTTAATCGGGTTAGGTATACGCTTTTCCCAAGAGCGAGGTGTTCATCGTGCCAAACCAGGGCCTCGAACTCCCGAGAACGAATTGTGGGTTCGAGCATTTTGGTGCTTGATAGGTCTTGATATCATACAAGGTATTACTCTCGGACGGCCACCTGCCACAACACCGAACGAGTACGTTAACCGACTTCACTCGCAAAACAATTTAAGCTCATTGCGGTGCTTTATGCCTTCCAGCTTCGACGTAGAACAACCTGCGGAATGCGATGACGAATA
This sequence comes from Lentinula aff. lateritia, assembly GCA_027886305.1. Lineage (NCBI taxonomy): Eukaryota > Fungi > Basidiomycota > Agaricomycetes > Agaricales > Omphalotaceae > Lentinula > Lentinula aff. lateritia. The sequence goes on along the minus strand of MU795002.1, from coordinate 12,956 downwards.
TTGGGAATGCTCTTCTGGAGAACAGTTCATCCAACCACCGGGAAAACCTTCCATGCTATCCTTTGGTGTACACTACAACAGATTATTGCAGATCGCCGGGTCCATTCAAAGAACCATTGTCAGTCAAGCAATGTTGCTCTCGCTATCCTGTAATACTAATCAGGCTCATATAGTACGCTGTCAAGCGTCCTGACTCGAACCAGTTTGCGTGTAAGCACCCACACGGACAGTCGAGTATTGAATGGAATCAACGACAAGTCATTAAGCACGACTCCGCCTTGAACCAATGGTTGGATTCACTACCTGAGCATCGTATGTTTCGCTCCTTTTCTTTTTGATGCCTTATTCAACGTATCTGGCACAGTCCGTTGGGATCCTCATCGCGTTAACCCAATCTTCTTCTCTCAAACAGTCATCCTCCATCACACCTTCTATTTTGTGCAGATGACACTTCATAAAAAGTTTGTTATGCGAATTACACAACCTTTGAACTATACTTCGGATTCTGGATCCAGTCCCGAATCACATACTACATCGAGCACTAGCTCGACGCACAAATTATCGGCAAATCTGGAGATGAGAATGAGCTTTCCATCTTTGGCTGTATGCGCCAACGCCGCACGATGTACGGTCAACATCTCACAAGCTCACCATCAACGGGGGTTACATCCTTTGCCGTGGACATTGATGACTCTGCCTCATGCCGCTTCAGTCCTTCTCGTCGCGCTCTGGAGAAGTAAACACTCAACCGGATCAGGCTCAGCGGCATCTAGGAAGGAGTTGGCTGATCTACAGAGATGTTTTGCACTGCTAATTAGTTATCAGAAGAGACATCAGGCTGCCGGACGAATTGTGTAAGTGCATACTTCAAGTGTAAGTGTTTATCATGATGCCCATAATTTCTTCCCAGGGACAAGTTCGCTGCATTACTAAGAGCTGAAGGACTTGATTCAATACCTGATCCCCCTCATCTATCTGGCATGAAACGCTCCAGGCCGGACGAGTTAGAACCGGATCTGGATTGGCCTAATGATATCGTCCCGCAAAATGGTTTCGCTAATCGAGACCTCAGAACGCTGGGGAGTAGAGTAGGAATACCTGCTCCCAGTTGGAATTCGATTCCCATAAACCACGAACCAGGCGTATCCAAACTGATCACACCGCTTCATGATATCCCCCCAACGGAACCACCGTCTACTCTCGCCGGATTGGAGATATGGGCAGACCCGCCTCAGTCTGCTGGCTCAAACGCTTCCACAATTGGATCACCGAATGGAAATTTGACAATTAATGCCATGGCCAGCAGTGGAATTTATGGAGCTGGGACGCCATCCGCTAATACGCTTGCTCCCCACGTTGTTCAGAACCAAACACGACCGCTGGACGCTAGTGAAGTGAAAAATGGCCTCTATGACGGTGGGCATTCTCTGGTCTCATTCATAAAGTGATCTTTGAGCTGACAATCGCGAAGGATTCTACCAATATATAGATAGTGGGGGTCTGCCAACCACTTTCAATGTCGCTGGGATTGACCCAAATAGTGAAAATGGGATTCAACAATTGATGAACACACCCGACCTGGAGGATTGGAATACGTTCATGCGAAATGTAGATGAGGCTTTGTTTGAAGTAGGGCTTGGACGTTGACACTCTTTAACTTAGTACCTATGGTTGATAGTATATACTATATATGTAACTTGATGTTGATCATAAATAATCGAGAATCGTACTCCAGTGGGCTTTCGAACTTTCGTTCTGGTGGTTGACTCTCGCAGTGATTGGTCTTGCCAAGATGTGCATTTTCGATAGCCAAACCGATCTGAATGATGCTAGACGTACAGATAGAGTGGAGAAGAGGTAAGAGTATGTATGGTACTATACGAGACAATTGCAATAATGAGCATGGAGATATGGACAAAGACAGATAGGAGGAAGAAAAAGTAAACATTAACAAAGAAAACACCCAGACGGCACACGCAAACAACTCAAGGAATGTTTTTCACTGCCAATACTGCCTCTGCTGGTAATAATATCCAGCATCGTTTTGACCCTGAGGATATAGCGGAGCACCATGTGCACTTTGTTGAGGAGCACCAATTCCTGCGCCAACGCTGCTACCGCTACCAAAACGGTTCCCCCCATAAAAGCCTTGACCTTGTGGACCACCTTGACCACCTTGACCTTGTCCCTGGCCTTGCGATTGTGCCTGAGCTTGAGCTTGACTTTGTTGAACATTCCCTCGCCCAACCCCAACATCCTTGGGAGCATAAGGCTTATACGCTGTTTCAGGAGATGCCCCACTTCTGGGACCTGTGCCAGAACCAGATACGACCCCCGCAGAAACACCACTCCCAGCGCCACTCATATAGCCTTGTAGTCCGCCTTGACCGCCATACAGCTGCTTAGAATAATCCTGGCCTAAACCGAGACCGTGCGAGTTGTGATGCTGATGGCCTTGCTGCTGGTGTTGTTGTTGCTGAGTATGTTGCTGGTAGTCATCGTATCCCTGCTGCTGCCCATACAAACCCCCACCGTAGCTCTGTGGCTGGACGCCAATACCACTATGGCTGATAACGCCGCCGGGGCCATGCACGCCCATTCCGGGAGAAGGTTTGCCTGCGGGGCTCGGGGCGTTTCCTGGTGGAACAGGGTATATCGTAGGATATTTGCCTAAACCATGGTAAGGCTGTGGAACGCCCATTCCCCCAACACCATATCCATAATTCGAGGGAGCGGCACCATAATAAGAGTTTTGAGGAGGGTAATGTTGATAATAATATGTGGGAAGGGGTGCAGTAGGATGATATCCAGCAGGGGCAGACCCTTGGCCTAGTTGGGGTTGTCCTTGGGACGAGACAGACGTAGCGGGAGATTGTTGAGATTGTGGTACAGACGACTGGGATGACACGGAAGGTGGGAGACTAGTAGAAGTACCTGGGGAGACGGTTGAGGGTGCCTGTTGCCCTTGTTGTTGAGAAGGAAGGCTGCTCTTGAGATCGTCGTGTCCTAGTACACCACGTCCGAAGGTGTTAGGCTGATAAGAGTCATAAAAGTTCTAAAGACCGTTATATTTGGATCAGTATGGACGAAGTAGAAATTAGGCAACTCACCCTCTGTCCACCTTCATAACCATAATTGTCAAATGCACTTAGACTTTGCTGCTGTTGATGGCCCAATCCCTGACCACCAAGTCCACTCATTCCTCCTAAGCCACCCATGCCCCCTAGAGTTCCCTGGCCCATGCCACTTAAGCCTTGTCCTAAACCTTGACCACCAAGACTTTGAGAACTCAACGCACTTCCGAACGCTCCGTAGCCATTGTTGTCCTGCATAGGAGGGGTAGGTGAATGATGGAAACCACTCCCAACACCTGCTGAGACGTTACCGCCATACGGAGACTGTTCATTCTGCCGAAGGTAGCTTTGTTGCTGCTGGAATTGTTGAGGCGAACTTTGGGCTTGCACTTGAGCTTGAGAAGATTGGTCGATATGTGTAGGTAAGCCAGGCTGTGAGTAATGGTGGTGAGAAGGGAGGTTTTGCGACTGAGTTTGGGCAGCCTGTTGCTGTAGCTGCTGCGGTAGCTGCGAAAGAGAGGGCGTCTGAGGGAGAGGCTGGGACGAAGCAGCAGCCTGCTGGAATGATTGCGCTGGGGAGTTAGAGATGCTGGTGGCGACTGAAGAGGACACGGTAGGTTGAGAAAGACTGGTCTGAATGGGCTGTGACTGCGACTGGTACAGGCCAGTATTCAGAGAAGTAGAAGGCGGAGGAGGTGCTATAGAAATTGGTTCGGGGGCTGACATCGAAGCCTGGGCAGCAGGAGTACTAGATACTTCCACGGATTCAACTTCAGGCTCAGGTTCAGGTTCACTGGTGCCACTCAAACTGAGGCTCCCGAATTGCATACCGACTTTTTCTACGCCGGAAGATTTAAGCTCTCCAAACGAACCGAAAGATGAGATACCGGACAGATTGGCGCCAATGGAGGAAGGCGTGGGAGGCATCACGACACCCCCTTGATCGCTAGCAATCTTGGCGTAATTAGAGTAACGCGCGCTGTGACGCTGGGAAATAGGTGCTGGACGCGTAGCAACCTTCGATGGGGTGGAGGGAGCAGGGGTAGGGGGAGCGGATGGTGCTGCTGCTTGTTCAAGAACAGTAATTTCATGGGGTTTCGGTGCAGTGACATCTTTCAAAGCTGGAACGGTTTCAGGCTCTGATTCCTGCTCAGGTTCTTTTACTGGCTCCGGAGCAGCTGCAGGTACCGATGGTTCTTCGTCGAAAGAAGGATTCTCTACAGTGGTAGGGTCCTCCCAACCAGTGCTAATCGTTGGTTCGGCTTCAGAAGGGGTGGGTACGGGAGTAGATGCAGAAGTGAAATGATTAACTGTCGTAGATTCGAAAGGAGCAGGAGGGTGGATAGCAGTCACGGGAGGTTGTGGAGAGGGATGTTGAACTACAGGAACAGGTGGTGGAGCAGGCTTTTCTTGGGGCCGAGCAATCTGGGCCCAAGAAAGTTTTGACGTGGCAGGACTTTTCGAAATCTGTTTCACTGAGAGGGATGAAGCAACTTGAATGGAAGTGCCGGAGGTAGATCCATTGACATGTACGGGAAGAGCATTGTCAGGATCGACGTCTGTGTTACCCCATGCAGATGAACCTCCCCAAGCAGAAGAAGCAGAAGATTCCTCGGGCTTGGCCGCATCTGTCCAGCTCGCAGGAGTTTGTGAGGTCGAGGGTGTGGCCTCACTGACAGCGTTAACTGAAGGTTTGAGCGCGTCGCCACCCTTGTCATCGACATGTTGACTGAGTGCATGGGAAGAAGTGCGGGGAACATGACCATTCGCATGCCCCCCACGACCGCCACGAAAATCGCCCCTGGGGCGGACAGCACCACCTCTTGCAGAACCACCTCGATTCCCTCTGGTACCGCCTCGACCGCCTCTAAAGTCACCTCTGGGAGAAGGTGCGGAATCCTTGGGTGCATTCCCTCCTTTCTTGTCTTTCTTGCGCGAGACAGAACCCCATTGTTCGGCTTTGCCTGTAAGATATTGAACTATAAGAGAAAAGCAACAGAAAAAGACAAGTAAGATTCGAACCATCGCTGATCCGGGATACAGCCAGCTCTACATCTCCATTTACTTCAGCAAGTAGAGATTGCAGGTCTAAAAAATGATATTTTAAGACGCGCAGAAAAATCGAAGAAAAATGAGGAGAAAGTCACCTTCATGTGACCAAGAAGGGAAAATTTCTTGAAGTTGCTGAGCCTTGTCTTTGAGTTTTGGCTCTGACTGGCCGTTCGTTGTGGTCGAGCGGATGGCAGACTTGTAAGAGGCCATACTGAGATGAGTGTAAAAAAGTAAGGCGTGTAGAGAGGCGGAACAGCCTTCTGTGGCTAAGGTGTGAAAATCCTGCCAAATTTGGAACGCGTACTCTTGAGTGTTCTCGGTTATAATTAATAATTACATGTTGTTTATTTCTTACTTCCAGGCGAGCCGAATCGATTATTCTCGCAAGCTCAATCCTCTCTTTAATTAATCAAGTACATAGGCAGCTCCGCCGTATGTTACTGTACATAAACACTATCGACCTATGGTATTCCTGCCATTCCAAAGGCCTCCCTCCGCGTCGTCATATGGCTAGTTATCCCCCCCCTCCCGAATGAAAGCTCCCAGTCTCCGGCGACGTTTACCAGCAGCAACACCACCAGCAGTTGGTGTGCAGTCAATAGCAAGATTCTGGCCGGCAGAGAGCATACCGATCATGTCCAACTGTGCGCTATCAAGTGCCGAAATGACAGAAGAATCCGTCCTGTAAATCAACATTGAGGGAAATACATAAACAGTATGCATGTGAGATGATAAGTCTTGCACTCACGAATTTATGAGGTTCAAAAGATCCTGGGCGTCAACAATGCTTTGACCAATTATGTTCGCTGCAGAAGCAACGTCCTGTACATTTGTCACAACTCCACCCGCAGAATTGAGAGCTGCTATCGCAGCATTCGCGGCAGTTTGGGTGGAATTATCACTGAGCCGTAGTCAGATATGTCAAACCAAGGGATTACAATGTGAAATACATACCCTTTGGCAGTTTTCGCAAGCAGTTGTATGACCTTCGTGGCCTGTTCAATGGCAGAAACAACCTCAGTAGTCGTAAGATCACACTGAGAGTTTAAGGCCCGTCTTCCAAAGCTTAACGCCCGAGAAATTTCGGTCCCAACACTGAGGTGAACAGATGAATGATCGCATAAAATTCTAAATACACACCTAGCCGCCCCACGAATGCTCTTAGGAGCAGTGACGGTGACAATCTTGTGATTTGCATTAACAGGGTTCATGTACAGGCAAGTCCAACTTACATTTGAGTTGGAGTTGGAATCAGAGGATGTAGAATTAGAGACAGAAGAATTGGACGAGCTTTGTGACAGCTTCGCGCATTCAGCTATCGCACTGTCGCCGTTCGTTTTGATGCCGTCGACTTGCGCCAAGATCGTTGCAAGTTGTGATTGCACGTTAGAGTCGTTAGTACTTCGGAAAAGTTCAATAGACACAGACAAATATTGTGGAATTACTTACGACTTAATCGAGCTCAACGCCTGCGCTACTGTAGCTAGCCCACTAGCAATTGCTGGAACACCAGTATCGTCCGGCGTGACTCCCGCCAGGACACCTTTCACAATAGTTGCGACTCCTCCTTGCGAGGTATGCAATCCGGAAAGCGCCTGATTGGAAGCAAATATCACAGCGGAATCATTGCTAGAAATTTGATGGTTTTGGTATGATATAGTTATTGGAATTGCGAATAATATTTACCTGGAGTCTAACAAAGCTCCGATGGATCTTGAGGAAGAATTGAGACTGGAGATCACACCCAAACGCACAGTGTTGCACGTTGAGAGCACCGATTCGCGACGTTCCACGGGGACTAATGATCATCATATTTCGTGATCGAAGTTGACAGTATCGAGTGATGAAAGCTTACCAGCTAGTGCGTTCAACGTGCCAAGAGTAACAACAACAACAGACAAAATTGAACGATACATGATACAAGTCACAATTTAGAAAAATATGTAGGAAGATCAAGTCAAAGGAAAGGAAATGCCAAAAGACACCAGGTCAAACACCAGGTTGAAGTGAATAAAATGCAGGAGAGTCGAAAAATTAAAAGTTTAAAAAGAAGGAGAAGAAAGCAAAAACTGATGAAGGTCTAGTTTCGGAAACATAGAGACTTTATAGCTTGATTTTGGGGCAGTCTTCTAACGACCAAATCTTTGGGAAATGTGTGCAATAACTGTTGAAATATTGATATTGTTGAAATATCGCTTTTTGTGATAACGCGTCGAGAGGCAATATTAAAGGAGGAGTATTAACATTTGTATTTACATTTTGATCATTCCCGGAACCATTGAATCGTTGAATGCCGGGAAGTAATCACAGTCCTTGTCCGGATTCTGCCAATATAAAAGTGAGCGTTGAGCGTTGATGAGGATCCCAGCCATAGTAACGTGTGCCATTTATCCGCTTTTGACGTAGCAGTTGCCAACCATGAACGGCTCTCTGCGATAACCTGAGCGTTCCGATTTGGTCCCGATGTCCTTGAATAGATTGTGCAATGGCAGACTGACTCACAGCTTTCTGCGATGCTGAAGCCTTCTTGCACAGCGTAAAGCTCCAGAATACGAGCCCGTCAGATTCTTTGGAATTCTCACAAATGAACACAATCTCACCAGAATCTGAAGCTCGAGAATGTAGCAAATTCCAGATTGTGTTACTTTTTGAAGTCATGAGGATGTGGAACAATATATGAAGAATTTAAGAATTAAAATAACTTGTGAAAAATCAAGAATCTCAGCCGCGTGATCATTCCGAATCGTCGACGCGTCGTCGTTTACACTGCGGGGATTAGCCAATATTCTCGCGACCGAAAGGTTGATTTTATAGTGAGGTTTGGTACAAAACTATTCGGCTTACCCAACGCCGAAAATTCTGAAAATTTTTTCCTAAACCCAGTCCATCTTATGGGCCCGATATAGTATAGTTTGTATGAAAAACATACCATTAACATCCATGATCTTATTTTTACAAAATGCGGGCTGATTTTTCAATCTTTTCTGGGACTGTTTATTCTTAATCAATCCAGTGAAAGCTTTTGAATGATATATAGCAAAAATTCTGAGCTTAATTTGGATAGTCACCTATTAACCTACCCAAAAAAATTCAGAATTTATACACACAAATGGCCTCGCGCAAAGCATGTGCTTTTTCAAAATAAGCTCGCCCAGCTTATGGTGACCCGATGTTGGGACGTCAAGACGTCAAGACGACGCCGACATCAATATATCAGGACGTCGGGATGTCATTGGCGTCGGGATGTCGGGACGGGTGACGTAGTTGATGTCGAGATGCGTAACTTATGTAGGATCTCATGGAGCAAGGTTTTATTTACAATTTTTATTTCTACATTATATACAGGAGCAGCAAGGAACTTGATGATTTGAGGGCTTGAATCAATAATCTTCAGAGATCTCCAATGGTTCTTGATTGTTGAGCAATGCAGGCGATTCGAAAGCTATACACATGAGCTATACACATAATCACTGTCAGTGAGTTGACGATTATATACATAAGAAAGACATATCTCGTGAACCACGGGTCAATGGCTTTTGCTCAAACTTGGAAGGCACGTCTGTTGGCTATGCTGTGTAGAGTATATACTATACGAGTGTACATAGTGAATATTTATAACTATCGAAGTCTGCAAAGAGAGTCGTGAGTTAACGAATCTGAGAGCATTCAAAAACGAACGTACCTTTACGAAGATCCAGCGCGCACAAGCACTGGCCGAATCTTCCTTCGCCAAACTCGTCTCCATTTTCCAAGGAAGATGAATTTTTCGATGTGACGCCTACCACCTTATCGTAGAAGTGAGATAATGTAATAGTAAGGAAGAAATACATACATTGTGTGCACTGGATGCGAGGTCTTTTGAAGCACTTCAACTCCAGTAGAATGTGAGCTAGAGATTCTTGAGAGATATGAGCATGTTCAGATGAGAGTGCTCAAAAGATTACCGGATCTCCTCCTTCTCGGAACGCGCAAAGGTGGCAACCAAACTCTGTCAGGGCACGGGCACTGACGATCCCATTCGGCTTTCCGCCGATCGTAATTGTCGGTCATCCCGATTTTCCAACGATGACCGTATTCAACGAAGGCGTATAGAAATCCTGGCCCATCTGCCAATGATACGCAGCGTGCTCTTCGTGAGGCGTACAGGGAACGCAGTTCTTTAGCGGATCACGATCGTTGGCTAGTCATAATGTGTTTTGGAGACGTTGAACAGAAAGCCGAGCGACGCTGGTGACGGGTTTGGGAGATGAGGAGTCTAACTTGGAGGCCAAATTCGGGAGCTGAAGAACGATGGAGGATCCAACAAAAGGCAGAGACGCGGGGGGTCACTGGAGAGAGAGAAGCGTGATGGGAAGATATAGGAATGGAAAAAGGCGCGGGAGAGAAACAGAGGCGCTAAGAGACCGAATACTGATGACACGCTCTCAGCATCAGTCACCCCCAGAGTAAGCTTCATCTGCGGTGGTGGCTCAGGCTACGAGCCTGAGTTTTCGTCAGGAAAGGACTTCTCACTGGGGCTGTATCCGGAAGTGTCTTCGCAAGTCCTAGTGGAAACAGGTCAGGCGAGCGGTCGGAGTGGTGCATCCGCTGACTTCTGGCTCGGGCAGCACTGAATGGTCAGCCTGCTTCAGTTCCTCAAGCAATCCGCAATCTCGGTGGTCCTTCCAGTCTAGAAACCGCTTTCCGGCGCGGCACGTCAAAATCAGAGACCTTGGTCGAGCTCAAACTTCAGCCCGACGACTCCTTTGTGCATCCAGTTCCTGGCGAAGTAGTCGCGAACGATGTATCGTTATCAAAGTAACGCGACGAAAGAAAAAAGGGATCAGAATGCCTGAATTGAATGAACTAGGCCAGCATGAACTTGTGAACACTGTTTTCAAGTGTAGCATCAACTTTAGGTCCTCCAGAAATGAATATATACCCGCAGCTTGTTGAAGAAGGCATTGATACTGTGAGAAACACGAAGCCATCTTCAAATCAAGCACTTCGAAGTAATCTCCGGTTATTCCCTCTGCCAATATTCAGTCGGCAAGGCATTGCTCAAAGCTATAAGTTGGTCCACCGCAGTACTTGTACCTTGCGCTGAAGAACGCTGACAGTATCATGTAATTTCTAAGGGAATCCAGCTTCTATTGTACCGACTGTCGTCAACGAAGAAACCGGAGAGAAGAGACGAATGAACAATAGGATGCGTTGGAAAGGCTATGGTCCCGCTACGATTGCGTTCTTGGATCCCACCATGAGTGTTGCTCAGTGGCAATACTTTCTACGAATCAACGAAATTGTCTTTCAGGCTCCTGGCAAACCTCCGAAGAATGTAGAAGCAGTGCGGGAGCAAGTGGATAAAAAGATCTTGAATAAATTGGACGAGGTAAATCATCTGATGCCCTTCTGGGTCAAAATCTCTCTAAATATCACATTTCAAGCTTTTTGCCCAACGTCCTGTTTGGACCCGAGCCTCCCTTTTCAACCAGATATCGACTACCGTCGCCAAAGAGATCTACAAGTCAGTATGGGCCTTCACTCAAATCTCTTCAGAAGGCTCACCGTTTGTCTTGCTCGAAAGTGATACTTCCGCTTGTTTGCTACGTTTTTCATAATAGCCCTTGGCGAGATACATTGGTCAAATTGGGCTATAACCCTAGGAAAGATCCTGAGAGACGTTTGTAAGTTTCTTGTGCCTTTATTTTTCCAGGGAGCGTTGATCATTTTCGAGAACTGGCAAGAGACGTACTACCGAACTTTGGACTGGTCAAAGAAGCGTCAGGCTCATATCCGGTCTATGCCAACTCGGTTCATTTGCTCACTGTCGCTGATGATGTTGCTGTCCCTCGATCTCGTATCACTCTTGTTGGACGACCCAGGCTTGCTGACCTTGGACCGACTGTGAATTCAGAAAACAGTTAGTGACGGGAAAGAGAGCCGAATAGATTTTCCACCAAAGGACAGAATGAAATGCATAGATCAGGGGGTCCAGTTCTCGCACTCAATTCATAGGGACAAGGAAAGAGGCTATATGACATTCGGAGGGGATCAGCGATGAGACGATTTAGTCCTAGGCAGAAAAACCTTCCTAGCATTCGACCCAACACAGTTGAAAATTTGAAAGCTGCATGTTGATTGGTTCGATGTCTCTGACTTTCTTCAGGCGCAAATTGCTCTCGAGGACCTCTGAAGTTCCGGTGTTGTTATAAAGCTGAGATCTTGGCCGCTACTGAGTTTGACTCTGTAGGCCTAAGGTGTTATGCACCAAGTTGTTGACGGTGATAAATAAGTAATGTTTTATTTAAGACGGAGCCAATGTCACATGACTGATCAGTGGCGTTCCTATTAATTACCATTATGACCATGTCATGTTCGAGTACAACTCGGGCTTAGACACGACTCTACGACCTCCAACTCCTCATGTCAAACTCTGGATGCACCTGAATAACTACCATCATGACCATGTCATGTTCGAGTACAACTCGGGCTTAGACACGACTCTACGACCTCCAACTCCTCATGTCAAACTCTGGATGCACCTGAATAACTAC
>MU795001.1:0-94976 GCA_027886305.1 Lentinula aff. lateritia | reverse complement strand
GGACGCGGAAGTGATGGAGTGATGTATCGTACAAATAAGGGCGTAGAGACGGTGAGAAAAGGAAAATGATAGGGGCTACGTACTTCATGACACTACAACCTGTAGTATACAACATCCCAACGATCCCCATATTCTGGTTACCTGTAACTCACCCGTTAAATATCCTAGGGACCTCCCAGAACCTATTAGGAACCTCTTCAAGGGTCCTTCCCCTCAATCCGAACTACTCTTAGGTCATTCCTGTCCTTGGTCGCGGTTCCCGTAGCTCCCTTCGAGCTCCAGCTTGCTCCTAGCATGCTACAACATAAATCACTCATACCAAACCTATCCTTAAGACCAATTTCGACACAGGTCTTACAAAATCATGCTGTGTAGTTGTGCCAGCACATAGTTCTAGCCCTCCATAGAGGTCTGTGTGTTTTGGTTTTAATTTACTTTGATTCAAACCCCCAATTCTTGATATACCCATATCAACATGACAACGCATGAATAGTGCTGAATTTACCTTAATCAAAGCAATATATTGAATCCTTAAAACAATTAGATTAGTTGAAGCTGTTCCTTAGCTCTCAAAAGCTTTGTGGAATCTTCAACAATGCTACCCCTTGCTATTAAATAAATTTGATAGCAGCGAATATTGTGTATTAGATTAGTTGGTTGGAGTGCCCATTTGATTCCTTCCTTTCTCTTTCACACAAAAACAAGAGTATAATTCAACTCCTTACTGAATAAGCATATATGAAATATGATTAGATAGACTTAGGGGCTGATCTAATTTCAATACGCACTACCTCTCATTGCCTGAATCCCAGAGAGACACAATCTGATATAATTTACACATCTCTCAAGCTTAAACAGAAAGTCAATTTGAAAAAAATTGCAGCAAATATACCACATGAAGATTCATCAAATGAGGTTCAGGACCGTTGTTAACTGTTGTTAACCTTTGTTAATCAATTTGCATACTGGGTTAGTTTGGTAAACTCGAACAAGCTTGAACAAGCTTGAACATTACTCATGAGGATTTTACAGAGATCATAATAAGCCTCCATTCCCATCCAATGATTGTGGCGCTGGGATGATACTTGGAAACACCATCAGACAATGAGTAGTATTTCCAGAAAGTGAGGTCCTTCCAACTAGTGTACCCCTCTGGGGCCCTACACCTTGCTTGGCTTTGTGTTTAGGGTTAGCACAGTCATAACAATTATTTCCTTACATTATCTTTTACTGTATGTTATAGCTTCATCAGCTGTTGCACCTTTGTAAAATGTGTAAAATATGGAAGTGGGGACACCTAGTCAAGATGTGGCTGTAATCTCATGGGATCATGGAATTGACAGCACACACCTCAGATTGCTTCATTTTGCACATCTACTCACAATTATTTCAATAAAGCAATGGTAAATAAAGACATGTTGAGATAATGCATGTGTGACCACATGCAAAATGAGGCAGTACTAAGCTGATCACTAGTGTACCCCTGTGGGAACCTACACCTTGCTTGGTCACATTTTCCGAGACTTATTTCCATGATACAACCTACCATTTTGTAACCTGCCATTGGGTGTATTGGGAAATGGAGGACTGAAGAAGGCAATAAGGTACCCAATGCAAAGGAGTCAAACCAGTTGACGGGAAGGCATCAGTTTTTGGAAGAAATACTGTAGGCAAAGGAGCCGAAGGAGGGCAAACAACTGCCCTACATACAAAACCAAGGGATGACGGCAGTGTGAAGGAGGAAGTACCATATGTGATTGTTGAAGTAATAAATAAGGGAGAGGATCTTAGAAAGCATGGTAAAATCTTCACGTGTGCTAATCGGAGTGGTATGCCAAAGGACCTAAGCACTAGTGTACCCCTGCAGGGACCTACACCTTGCTTGGTCACATTTTCCGAGACTTATTTCCATGATACAACCTACCATTTTGTAGTTTGCCATTGGGTGTATTGGGAGATGGAGGACAGAAGAAGGAGATAAGGTACCGAATGCAAAGGAGTCAAACCAGTTGATGGGAAGGCATTGGTTTTTGGAAGAAGTACCGTAGGCGAAGGAGCCGAAGGAGGGCGAACAACTGCCCTACATACAAAACCGAGGGACGACCTGGGACTACGGCGGCGTGAAGGAGCAGGGAAGTACCATGTGTGATTGTCGAAGTAACGAATAAGGGAGAGGATCTTAGAAAGCGTGGTAAAATCTAATCTTCACGCGCACTAATCGGAGTGGTATGCCAAAGGACCTAAGCAAGCAAGGTCAAAGCATTGTGATATTTCAAACCAGTGCCAAACTTGTAATGCAAGCAAGCAAGGTCAAAGCATTGTGATATTTCAAACCAGTGCCAAACTTGTAATGCAGTGAAAACCATACGGATTTGGTGCAATCTGATCTTGGACCGTGGTAAAATCTTCACGCGCGCTGATCAGAGTCGTATGCATGCCAAAGGACTTAAGCAAGGTGACTTGCCAAGGAGGGAAGGTAGCCTGCAGGGCCCGTAGGAAGGAAGTAACCGGGCCACTTTGCATATGGCGAATTGATTCAGGGTGGAACGTTTCCGAATCCAAACGAAGGCTACGTTGTCAAGGGCCAGCAAGGACCTCAAGGAAACCTCAGACAGGCTGTAATGTGATGGATCATGAGCTGCTCGAACGGATGTGTGTATGAACGATGGGTGGGCTGAAAGGATAATATGTACGTCCTTGCTCAACCTGCCGTGCAAGGACAAGGATGCGATATGAAAGTTGTTGGACGTTCTCTGATTCAGTAACCAGCAGTAACCACACGGGAGGTTTTGCTGGTGTGGGCCTAGCAAAACGGGACGGTGGCCCATTGGCAAAGTTGTTCGACGCCTCTGGATTTACAGAGCCGCAGGCTTCTCATTTATTTCACTTTTCCTAGAGTGGCCGGGTTAGTTGGGTCCGTCATCGCATATTTCAACGGAATTTCGCCTCATATTTTATAACGATGGTTCCGATAGGCTGTTCTGTGGCAGAATGGCAGACTTTCGATTGGATGTTGCACATGTATCAAGTCCATATAAAGATGTTAGCAGAAATGCACGACGTGATGTGAGGAAAGCAGGGATTTCTGAAGATGCAATGCGAAATAGGTTAAAGTGACTAGAATAACGTACAACAGAGGCCAAATTCAAACGATAACACCCAGAAAACGTTTCCCGCCTTGCCAAACTGCGAAACTCACCGCAGTCATTGGAATGACTTTTAGATAACCTATGCTGAGTCCGACATAGAATCCTCTCCACCCGGATGAAGCCCATATAGCGTGTACAGTCTCTCCCCATTGTAGCCATCTGTTGGGTTGCGTTATTCCTCCCACTTGCATTCTCCTTCTTATGACTTCAAAGGGGTAAGACGCGGTCTGTGCCATTGCGCCTGACACAGCACCTATTGTCAGATCAGCAACAGGCGTCGATTTTATCTTGCCTTCCTTAGGCGAAGGGAGAAAACGCGCGCGTAAGTACCCCCAACTCAAGAAGGATACCCCGGCGTACGGTACCATTCCAATGAGTGTAGCTGAAAATCCGCGATAGAATTTCAAGATAGGGTATTGTTTGAAGTAATGGTTCGCGTTGGGTGTCAGAGATCCAGATGCCGGACGTGTGATATCAGTAGCTTGTTCGTAATAAATTTGTTTGAAGGAACTAAGCAGGGAATTGTTCGACTGTTCCGGGAATTTCGTGTGGAAAGCTAGTCGAACACGAAAAACTTCCAAAGGATAAGTGAATAATACTGATATCAGTCCTAAAATCCGGCTGTAAGCGCCCTAACATGCTAGTGAGAGTCGTCATCACATACCGGATATCGAGCCAGCGGAAAATCTACGAAAATTGGTTTCCTTATCTCGAGTTGGCATTAGATACTTAATAGAACAAGAGAGTTCAGTTCTGATTGAGGAACATATTGGGGGAAAATTTATACCAACGTGATGGACTTGGTCATAGGCCATATACTTGATGGCAGCATAGGGAAATATGCGAAGTAAGGTCACTGAGTGACCTTGGAACAGTCCGCGCGCTCCGGAGGACTTGTAGATATCAGAGCCAGCCCGAAAAGCACCACTCCAGGTCCCTTCAGAAGATCAATATTCTTCTGTGAAATAACAGTATCCTGGCGCACCTGCATACTTCTGAAAATCAGGATTTGAAGCCTGAAATAGAATCTTTACTCGGTCTAATGGGGCAACTACAGTCTTCGCCTGACAGTCACATCATCAGTGCTATATTCAACATAATATAATTGGCGAACGTACAAGACAACCAGCAACTCCTCCTGCTAGACCCGACCGAACGATATAGTGTAAACTCCGTTTATCTTGTGTAGCGGAGACATCTGAACTCATTTGCAAAGCAGCCGCTGGGTCTCATACGACTTCCAAAAGTGACCAGGTTCTCGTCGGCTGTACAGTCGTCGTCAGTGTAAGAAGAGAAAAGGCGTCTGTGCACTTGTGCTGAATTCGGTGCTCCGCGCGCTGAGTAAAGATGCCATGTGATTATCCGGAACATTTTTGACGCGTTCAAATTCCACTTCTAGCATCAGTCTAGCATACAGCTCAAATTGACGATGGCGAGCAAACAGAAATCCGATGTGAAGGTCCTTAAGGGTCAAGAAGGTTAGTCCGAATACTATTTTGAACCATTATCTCTTCACTTAGATACTCTAAGCCGAAAACAAGGTACTGGAATATGTCAGACGAGTTCAGTTACATTTTGCTGCATTTATTCTTCTAATTACGCATTGATACGCGTCTTCGTACAAGATGAATCGTCCATACGGTGCTGTAGATGTGGCTGCAAATCTCAAAGGCGCGGTACCGAAAGCTACGACACAGAAAATACTAGTAGCGCTTGCAGAAAAGGGAGAATTGGTTCAAAAGAACTACGGTGCGTCCTCGTCGCGTTTTACCCAGTATAAGGCCGGATACAGCACCTATTTCGATTATTTCAGGGAAAACAACATTCTTTGTTGCCAATCAAGCGAAAATTGATACGTTGTCGCCTGAGAAGATATCTGCCCTCGAGGAAGAATGTAAGAAACTGGACGAGGAAAACAAAGCAATCGCGTCGCAAATCAAAGCAGCCACCACTGGTATATCTGCTTCCAACTATGTACATCTGCTTAAGCCATGAACATCCTGATAGAACTCACCAAAATCAAGAACTTGCCCTCTGATCTCGAGTTAGACGAGCAACTCGCGTCTCTCAAGGATGCGGTAAGGTCCTAAGTCGAAGCTATCTTCAACTGCTTCTTGAGTGTTGATCCTCAGATCGCTAAACGGACCGCCTTGCTTCAACCTTTACGCTCCGGCGCGCCGCCTATATCTACCGAGGAAATCGCTCAAATCGATGCTGACTGGCTGAAGTGGAGAGAGGAATGGATACGACGGAAGAAGACATTCAATTCGTCAGTCATTACTGCATGGACCGCTTTGATTCTCCAGATCTTACTCCTATACCATCAGGTTCTGGCAACTCGCAACGGATTCCTTACCTCCTCAGGACACTACGATCCTTTCAGAAGACCTTGGAATCGAATATGATACTCCTGAACACGCTGCCCTGGAGAAAAGTCACCTCTGTGCCGATACGAAGAGAAATCTCCTAAAGAGGAAACGGTAGAGGTTGTTTGAACATGCAGCTCTATGCTACAGTATTTATTAGGATGTTGATGGCTCCAGATTCCCGACTTTTGCAACTGTTACTTTTTGTTCACTTTCCACACTGCGTATATCCGCGCACCCCGATTCGAGAACGAGATCGGGATCGTTGTGTCATACTAGGTGAGACTAGCAAGCTCCAATAAGGCTTCTCAAGTGAAGTTTAGTCATGTATACATGTATCTGATTGCACCTTCCACCTCCGCCTGACCCCCTGACAAATATGCATCAAGGCCAAGCTGACTACGATTCAGCTTATCTCTGAATAGCATTTCAGAATCCAAGGTGTGGACGGGCTGGCCGACAACGGACAGCAGTCTGGAGATGAGGAAATTCGCGTGTCGACATTATTCCGAGTCTGTACGCCCTTCACAGTTTGTTGCGTCCTCCGTATCCAGTACGCTGCTCGGCGATGAAAAGATGTCGCACGATATGATTCATCGGATCCTCTTCGATATACTGAAGGAGAAAATCTCATGTCAAAAGGGTGGACAAAGTGCGGTAGGTCAAGCTAATACTTCCGACAAGATTGTACAGCAGTACAGAGCGCCTGCATTGATATGTTAAAGATCAAAAGAACCGTCCACGGGTAAGTAACCTTATATCGGAATGGAGTTGCATGAGATACAAGATTATCTTGTAGGAATTTGAATACATCGTTGAAGCTAGTGCGAAAATAGTCGAGTACATCTAGGTGAATCTTCATCAAGGATGATAAGATTGTAGTAGGAATGTTCTAGCGCCAAGTGCGCCCATCCTTGGCGACTTACTGGGTTTACTGGGTTGACCGCGGAAAGCAGAACGCCGCAAAATGGGGGTTGGATGATCGTTGATTGATTGAAAGATCGAAGAGAAAAATCAGAAAGATGTGAGCCAGATGCAGTGAAAGAACTTCGTGACAGTATATTGTTCAAGTCTGTGGTTGCCATATATTCTACATAGTATATCATCAAGAAGCTTGATCCAGTAAAGCGAAGATTTACAAACGACGAACATGAAATGAAAGATCATCAACGGATTTGGATTTCGGTAGGAAAATTGGGAGATCTTCGAGATGGTCGCGCTTTGTATCAGATGTGCTAATATTGGATTCGTATAGATTTGCACTATGGTGAGGAGAGACGACCTATATTTAGTTTACGGATGGACCATGCGCATAACCCGGTGAATTTTTTTCGAACCAACGACCTTGTCTATATTGACGCGAGCGCGCTGCACCATAGATAGATATTCTTTTGTTCTAGTTTGATGAGGCCAATCAATGTCAAGCCTGCGACGCAACGACGGGAAGCTTCAAGCTTCAGACTATTGTTATTTGTATCCATATTTATATTCTTCTCCGATTTTCACGATCGTTCGAATTCAGCAGGTTAATGACTGCTGCTGCTACCAGGTACTCGAGGAAAAAAAATTTGATTCGATTGTTGATACTCCATCCGTTGGTAGATGAAGTATTAAGGATCCTGGAAGTGGAATGGACCGTGACTTTGGGCCTGGAACAAAGAATGAAAGAAAGAGAAGCGGTGCTACATAGTGGCAGTGAGGTCCGATGCCATATCACATGCCGGATCTGTGCCGAATTCGAGACGGGCTCATCGGAATCTTAGGATACATCTCTTCTTTCTCTCCTGTCATATCTTGGTCATATCTTCCCATCTCTTTCTCGTCGATTATCTTTGACGACGATTCCCTTTGTCTCTGAGTCCCCCTGCCTTCTGGTCTTGTTTTGGTATCAAGTCTCACCTGGTCAATATACCTCTCATTGTATCTATTCGCTGTCTCCTGTACTAAAATTTGCACCATCTTTCTTTGCCAAAACACCGACAGAATGCCCGTCCCTTCACGGGCCAATGCTAATCTTCGAGCTGAAGCCAAGTACAACGTTGTGACCGAATGTAAGTGCATTACCTTGAGTCGATTCCGTTCCAACTGTCTGTAACTTAAACTATTGTTTCCCTTCGACTTGTCTAAACCCAGTCCCCAACTACGATTTGCATTCAGCTGCAGCTTCAGGAAATCAAGGCCTTGCCGAATATGCACTGACCCGCGGTCAACCAGTTAATTCAGTTGTAGACGGTGTACTCCCTTTACATGCTGCTTGCGCCGGAGGCCACGAACAGGTAGTTAAATTGTTGCTTGACCACGGGGCGGACGTGAACGCGGCCAGGTGAGCTTGCTGTTCGATCTTTTAGTCGCTAATTCCCTTGCCTAACTCCTTACCAACCAAGATTGCCACGACGTTACTCCAATGAGAAGAATCGGGATTCATCTGCGCCCATTGTAGGCACAACTGGTTCTACACCTCTACATTTTGCGGCAGCCAACGGAAACAAGAATGTCATAATCACCTTGTTAATGCGAGGCGCGCACGCAGATCGTCGCGATAAACACGGAATCACTCCCGCTATGCTGGCCGAGCAGTATGGTTGGCTCGAGTGCGCTGATGTTCTCAACAGTTGGGTCAAGGACAAGGACCGTGATCTGAGAGAACGTGTTCAGCCAGATGAGGGTATTTCTATGGCTCTGTCTGTAGCACGGGCTCCTTCTGGTAGCGAGGACGATATCAAGCCGAACGCTAGGAAGCATATACAGGTCAAACGGTCAATTGACACTGCTCTCAATATACTCAAGGCTGGTTCGACTTCCACACCCTCGTCCAAGCTTGCATTGAGTTCTACGTCATCTTATACAAACAACGCTCGCACTACCTCACCTATTTCTCCAACCATTGCTCGTCACGACTTCTCACCTTCTCCATCAGAAGATGGACGCTTCAGCCCAAGCCCGAGCCCTATCAACCAAGAGTCTCGAAGACCATCACTTCCTCACATATTTCAAACGCCCTCCAGCTCCTCACAGCGGTCTCAGAAACCTGCGACACTCACTAAACCTAGGAATTCACGTAGACCCCGTTCTGCTGGTACTGACGCTGAGCAGGATCCTGATCCCGATGGCGGTGGCACTGGCTTCGGCCGAGGGAGTACCGGAAAAAAACTAGGGACTAAATACTCTTTGTTGAATCTTTTCAAGAAAGGCAACGAATCAGGAGGCGTTCCGCTAGAGAGGACTACCTCGTATCAGAGCTCTGCGTCTATCTCATCGCCTAGCCCAAATTCGTCTAAGTCTACAGCCACTCTTTCAAATTCTCCGCAACTGAATGCATCTCCGCTGAACGATAACGGCCCTCTTCCTGCTGTTGGATTTCGGTTTGGTGGATCAAACTCTTCCTACACGCGGACGTCTCCATCGACGTCATCATTATTCCATCAGCAGACGTACACTCCTCCTCGTCCTTCGGTCCCACTTGCTGCTGATTTGCATCACGGCATCACCGCTCAACATCATCGTTATTCTAATCGAGACCGATCGGGTTCTTCGGGGAGCGCCGCGCGCTATGAATCCCCAACGGGCCTAGGAATTTCCTTTGACGAGGCCGACGGCGAGACTGCCGCCGGTTTCAATAAGCTCTCGACTCGACGCTTTCGACCGTCTGACATTGAACAACATCGGGATAGGTCAGGCTCAAATGCGAGCAATCGTAATGGCACTATATTTGACGACGAAGTTATAATTTCTACTGGTCCGAACAACGGCAGCTCCGGAACCATCTCCACCACCGACAGCATCATTGGAGGAACCAGCAAGAATAATTCTCGACCCAGTATATTGCGGGGTCATAACAGGACTTCTTCGTCAAGTCAACCACGTGCACTAAGGTTCGATTCGTCTACTTCCGGGAGTGGCGTGGTCCCACGAAGAGAAAGCGACGCGCAACCTCCGAGGACTGTCAATATACCTCTCCGTGGATGCATCAGTGCCGGATCTTTGAACCGATTTCAAAACGAACGGAATGGTTCACCTAGACTCCAACCTATGGCTTTAGAAAAGGAAAAGGAGCAGCCATGGAAAGCTCGTGTTCCAGATTCTGCCCCCGCCAACATCGGCGATTTCGACTTTACAGTCACTGAGGAAAACGAATATGGACATCCCATCCGGCCGTCTATCGCAGCACGCCTCGGTATTCAGACTCGCAACCGGGGTTCGTCATTCACCTCTTCCGAGTCATCACTGTCGCCTGCACTCTCAGCAGGGGATGAGCCCACATCAACAGTTGCATTGCATGCCGAGTTTCCGTTTAGCCTTGACACGCCTCCGCCAATTGATGAAGTGGACGGTGTGGCGTCTCCCCAGGTGCAATTATCACCTCCACCTGTTGATTCTAGAATGAGAGGTGACAGTGTCAGTAGCACGAGTACGGCTGATAGTGGATTGAACCCGAGCTTGAGTGCAAGTGCCACCACTAGTGGAAGTGGGGGAAGCGCCACAATACCAACTCCTATGGTTTCGCCAGAAGGCGGTTCATTCTTGAATTTATCAAGTGCAGATTCCAGACCAAGGAGCAATAACGAAAAAATCAATGTGCCCGAAGTTTCTTACGATGATTATCTGGAAGCGGGTCCCGCACAAGGTGTGGCGGTTATTGGCATAAATGAACGTCGCGGGAATATGGCATTAGAGAACATCGACGTGAATATCGTTTCTTCGCATGCCCAAGCTGAGGCACTGGTACAACGTACGCAACAGGATATCCTTTCTGCCCATGCAGATGGACACAGTTCAAGCACTGATTCAATGCCTTTGAGTGCTAGATTAGCCGCACTTGGTGAAAGTCTCGAGTTGGAGAGAAGATTGAGGGAGAAGAAGCAGGCAGAAGAAGTCAAAGCTCAGGCTACAGCTGAGTTGTTGGAAGACAGTACTAGTTCGACAGCACGAACGGAAATTCTTCGTCAGTGTAGCCTTGATCAATTGTCGAGATCAGTCTCGTCTTCTCAACAAATTCGACGGCCTCACGCAAATAGTGAGGCCTCGCGAATTGCAACGGTCAATGGTAGGCTATGTTGTCTTCCAATGGGTATAGCAAAAATGATGCTCATTTGCCTCTTCCTAGATATTGATAGTGTACGAATGGACCGAACTAAACCCACACATCATCCTTCACTCTCAGCGTCTGTCGTCGAGGCTTCCGTTTCGTCACCAACGTTTGACTCTGATGTTGATAGTCCCTCGATTCAGTCCAAATTCTTTGATCGTAGGGCAAATCATTCTCGGACACCCGATCCCGAAAACGACCTGAGCCGCATAAGCTCTTTGGAAGGACTTGATGTGGATACTGAGCTGGGACCCTCTTTGTTCCGCGTGTCCACAGCGCCCAACTCGAGCTTTTCAACTCGCGACAAACGAGAGCGGGAGTTGGCTAGTAACACTAAATTAACTCGCATGGGATTTTCACCCAGTGAGAATGCGCGCGCACCGTCTAAACGGTTCGGGGGACTCAAGTCTTTGATGCAGTCTTTCAAGGGTAGCAAGTGATGCTGAATATTTTTTCTTGTGCGTATTGTTGTACCTCTCTCTTTTCTCTTGCATAAAAGTTTACTTTCCTCTGCTCTGAACTGCATTGTCGTCGTCGCTTTCATTATTCTTATTTTGCTTCTTTGTTGTTCATTTGTATACTACACGCACTTCTTTGCACTATATCATCTTGTCTTGTTGTTTCTGCACT
The DNA here is from genome assembly GCA_027886305.1 of Lentinula aff. lateritia. Classification (NCBI taxonomy): domain Eukaryota; kingdom Fungi; phylum Basidiomycota; class Agaricomycetes; order Agaricales; family Omphalotaceae; genus Lentinula; species Lentinula aff. lateritia. The sequence goes on along the minus strand of MU795001.1, from coordinate 83,745 downwards.
TCGTGTATGTATGTACATGTACTCCAAACAAGAGGCTTTCTTGTCGAATTCTCTACGTTTTCGGTCGTCAATATTCATTATTATTATATGACATGTTTTTTACACGTGTTCGTTCACACGGCGTGTGTACCGGATGTTCAGTTGCTAGCGGTTATTTGTTGAACAACAAGCTAAATGAGATACTCTCTTCTCGGATTCCCTTCCTCATAATAACCGCGCCGCCACTTTCTGTCGAACAGAATGAAACGCTCACAGTCCAGAGCGCCGTCGCCGACGCCCACTGCCTTTTCGGGCATTTCCAACTATCGCACGGATTCGTATAGACCAATCAGCAAAAATGCTCCTCCTGTACCCCAGATCGACTATCGCTCCATATCCAAGATTCATTTCGATGAACTAAGCCAGTATCTTGCGGCGTATCTTGCCCGAGGTTCGTCTATCACTCCCTGCAATTTCATAATACTTACCTTTCTTCGCTTAGCCCTTCCCAACTCCCGCTCAACAGCAAGACAAAAGCTCACCCGACTTACCATTCAACAATTCCACGAACTATCCACCGACGTCTATGATGAACTTATCCGCAGAAAGAGCGACAAAGAAGGCAAGTTGATTTCCTTGCTCTCCATTGAGTCTGTTTCTCACCTTTTTTACGTCTTTAGTGCCTTTCCTTCCGGTCAGAGAAGAATTTCATCCGAAACGTAACCAGGCTCGACAGAAGCTAGCCACGCTTCCGACTTCAAGATTCGAGGATCTTTCCAGCGATGTTTACTTTGAGCTCGCGAGGAGATATCCGGAATTCAAAGAAGATGTGCGTTCACTGTTTTCTTGCAGTCAGAAACCATCATTTAGTCTTTTTTTCACAGCCAGCAGGAAGGACTTCGGTCGGATCTAATTATGACGACTATCCTGCCCCTGGCTTTCCTTCCACAACCGCTCCTCGTGCTGTAAACACTTCTCGAACGTCTGGAAGGGCTTCGGCTGATCGCCCGTCTGACAGTGGCTATGGCGGCAGCGTGTCTAGTCGGCGACCATCACAGGATCGCCGCCGTCCTAGCGAGGATCTCTATGGCGGAAGGATGAGCGATGACAATTATGCTTCAAGCATATCATCCCGGCGAAAGGCGTCCCAGGACACAACCACCCGGAGATCAGAGGATAGGGAACGAGAACGAGAATACAGTCGACGGCCTAGTGCTGCTGCCAGTATGAGCGCAAACAGTGACAGCACTGCTACTGCCGCCCAGAGTACTATGGCAACCAGTGGGATGATTATTCCCAACACGAGTACAATGGAAGAGGAGTATATAGAGGTTCCCTATGGACGCGATGCTCGCGAGAGTGGTAGTTCGACCAACGATGAGAGAGATAGAAGTCGCGACAGGGGTCAGACTCCCGGTTTTTCTCCGGGATTCACAGATGATGAACCCGATAGTGCCAGCAACTACGCTAGCCCGATGAGTCCCAACAGTCCCGCAGTCGGCCTCAGTGGATTAAGTGCAAGGCTTAAGACTGATGATGAAGAAGATGGTCCATCCACCCGGAGCGGTGACGACTTTTACGACAAGCCATTATCTTATGGTCGAAATTCCGCCAACTCAGACAGATCCCTCAATGCTTATTCTAATAGAATGGGTGGTCGCGCGAGTGTCGTCGAAGAGAACGAGAAGATGCGGCGGGATTATGAATTCAGGATAGCCACCATGCAAACGCAAATATCAAATTTACAGCGAGACCTTGGTGACTCTCAGCAAACTCAATTCAAAATATCAGAATCAGAAATGAGGGTCCGGCAATTGGAAGAGGAGTTAGCCAGTGTTTTGCGGGTATGTGCACCCTTGGCTACGATCTTGAACTAGCTCGCTAATTTCTCTCTAGAGAGCAGAAGAACAAACTTCGGCTATGCGTGCCTTGCAGAAGGAGCTTGATGATCTTCGAGAGACACGACAGAGAGAAAAGGAGCGAGAGTCTCGGCGAGCTCGAGAAGATGAAGATGAACTTCAAATTTTGCGAGATAGATTGGAGAGCCTCGAAGAAGAAAGAGCTAACGGACGAGGCGGAGCGGTATGTCGCCACCTTGAATATCTATGCTATAGTTTCCAACATTTTCTAGGCCGACGCCGAGGTGGTCGAGCAACTGCGTTCTGACATGCAAGGCCTCCTCATCGAAGTCAGCGATCTATCTCGACGCAATGATGAGCTAATGACTGCCAAAGACTCGGATCTGGTGGTCATACGAGATCTGGACAATCAGCTGAAAGAGTACAAGCGGAAGTACGAACAGGCTAAGACTGAGTTGCGCAGTGTTAAAGGTATGGACCCATATGATGTTATTACTCCGCGTTCGACTGACGGGTCGCTATCAATAGCCACATCTCAGCTGTTCTTGCAAGCACCGAAGATAGACAAACTCGAAGACCAACTCCCTGTCAGTGCTGACGGTGGTATTCTCGACATACATGTCACTGCTTTCTTATCCGCCGTAGACGGGCTGTTGACTGCAGGCCGCTCAAACGCTCCCACAAGGGTCCTCTCTCCCATGAAATACGTTGTCAACGCTGTCACGAATATCGTCGATGATGTTCGGGCGTATGAGAGAAGGCCATCTCGGGCGGACGTTGATGTAGACATCCTCCATATGCTACGCGAACGAGCTGATGCTACTCTCAGCAACCTCGTCACTGCTTCTAAAACTCACGCCACCAGCTCGGGAATGTCACCCGTTAGTTTATTGGATGCTGCAGCTAGTCATGTAGCCGCCACCATCACGGATATTGGAAAACTGATCTACATCCGTAAGGCAACCAAAGCCGAGCAAGAACAGTTTGCCTCATCAACGTATTTCCCCGGTCCATCAGCTACGAACGGATTTACACCGAGCCTCCGATCCGTCAACGAGAAGGATCATCAACGGAAGGGCAGTGCTGCATCGTCTGCGTTTGGCAGTAGTTCGCGGTATGACACTCCGTCGATGTATCCATCAGGTCGTTCCTCTGATGAACACGCTCGCCGAACTCCATCTGATAATTCCAGCTCTGAAAAGACAAACTCTCCACCTCCGATATTTGATCATCCACCGAATACTGCTAGCACAGCTAGCGATGGGGATGGGACAGAGGATAATTGGGCTGAAGTAAAGGTAAACATTCCATCTATAGATCGATCTGGATAGCTGGTTAACGTACAGTCTTCCTGCAGCCATATTTAGAAACCCAAACCGAAACAATAGTCTACGCCATCCAGAGTGTCTTATCTGGAGTGCGGAGTCCCACACCTTCTCCGACTCTTAACGAGAATATTACGCAGATCATAACGATCGTGTTTAGTATTGTCGCTGTCTGCAAGGATAACTTCCCTCCTGCGTCTGCTCAGCAAGGGAACGAAATCCTACAAGAGCTCAGCGAACATGCAAACACGCTCAGTGAGATGCAGGCGCTGCCCGAGGTCACTAAGGAATCGCGCCAGGTCATGGCTAAGTCGAGTTTCGCTATCGCAAACGCGATGAAGGGGCTAATGAAGCTTGAGTAGAAGTTGTTGTTTTTGGTGTACATAACGCGCTTTCGATATTTCCCCACTAGCTGGGTATTCCTTGTATGATCTTGACACCACTTATGCACTTTTCGTTCACATTCACATTCACCGTGAGGCAGGAGCCTCTTCAGGTGCTTGATACCGCCGCATTTTCGCATTTTCGTAGGTGTGCTTGTTGTTATCCATATGTAGAAACGATTAATTCCAATCCAACCAAATCGGAGGGACAACAGAATACAATGCTATACTTTTAATCGAACAGATTATCAGTAAATGTCTACATAGCCTTAGCCTCCCTCTCCATCTTCTTTAACGCGCGCCTCCGGATGTCCTTGTGTAGCCCATGAGTGTATTTTATCAACAAGCTGGGCATATCTAGCACAGTCATTGCATAGTCAATGAGCGCATGAGACCAGTACGGTGTTGATGTATTGGGTCGTCGGCTATAAGCTGCACCGCAAGGGAGGCCGATTTTTGACAATACCGAGCGAACGTAAGGTCCTGGGCGAGGAATCAAAGCTGAGGATTTGCGAATCTTGGATAGTTTTGAGACCTGATCGGCGTCAAAAGTCAGAACACCTCGAAAAACGCGAGTCTCGCATGTGGCATACCACAAAGTAGGTGTTGATATGTTCCACGGTGATGCCATGTTGTCGGACTTCTTCCGCGAGAGCGCTGGTGAAAGTAGCAAGGAAAGCCTTGGTTCCCGAATAAGTGGCCAACATGGGAGAAGGGATGGCTCCTGCGAAAGAGCCTATATTCAAGATGAGTCCTCGCTTCCTGTGATGGCGCGTAAGAGATCGATTCTACGACGAATAGTCGGTTGGATTACACACCTCTGAATCATGCCAGGAAGAACGGAATACGTCACTCTCATTGTAGCGTTCACATTGATGGAGACAATGTCAGCCATTTCTTCTTTGGGTGTGTCAACGAGATAGACAGGCATCGCGTGCGATTTCCCAACATTGTTGACTGTTGCACGATGTAAATTGTAGTGATCGATTTCTGAACGCGAAAACGCTTGCCCAATACACCAACGTCAAGTCCCCGAAACTTTTGATTAAGAATGTCATAAGCAGCATCATCAGCTTTTGCGAAGTCTATCGAAGCAGTTTGAGTTGACACGGAGTACTTGCTGGCTAATCCACAAACAAGTCAGCTTTTGAGGAACTACAATTTCAGAATCACGGCTACGTACCAATCTCAGCAGCAGCAGCGTCCAATAACTCAACGTTTCTAGCGACCAAAAAGACATTAAAGCCTGCTTTAGCCAGCTGGAACGCGAATTCTTTGCCAATTCCATCCGAGGCACCCGTGACAATTGCCCATGCTCCCTTCTTCGCACCGTATCGCTTGAGCTGTAGAAAATTCAATGCTTTGAACGAATCTGTAACGGCTTATATCTCACACTTTGACCGGGAAGAACGAATATCTGCAGGAAAACTGAAAGGGTCCTATAACAAAACTTGGCTATGGTAATTGCTCCTAAACCCAGAAGCAAAGACGCCGCGAGCGGATACGCGTTTGCTGCATACATTGAGTCAGTTTTATGTACCGAAAAACGTCGGGGTGATATTCACCAAGCTGGTTGCCTGAATTCGCCAACGAGCGTACGTAGGACATTGGTGGAAATGAGGGTGTTGAGCTGAGCCGAGTAAAATTAGTCATCCTATATCAGACTGAGATACTCAAATTAAAATTGACAATGAACGGGATCATAGATGGAAGGCCGTCTGCGTTTGCGGGCGGCGGTATGATAATATATGTCGATGTAAAATATGCAGGTATCAACGATCTTGTCGCGGCGGCCTGTAAGGACAACTTCCCCTTGTCGTCCTGCGTCTGAATATTTTATTAAACATCCAAACACGCTCAGCGCCACCCGAGTTCGCCAAAATTCAAGAGATATACCCTCTGAGGCTCAAGCATTTTACGCTGGTCAACCACATAGGGCGGTGCAACGCCACACTTGTAATCTTAAAGCGGTAAATCTTGGAAAATTGATCGATTAACCAACTTTCCACCTCCATCTCCTTACTACGAGTTTCTGGAGTTCTGGATGACCTTGTGTAGGTAAAAAATACGTCAGGACACTCATGATTTTGACCAGGAAGGTAGTATTTCTGCGGGTCCATGAGAATTGGAAGTCCAGTAATTGAACTCAACCCAATGACACAAATTCGCTCGTTCACAGGCAATTTGGCAAGGTACACCAGGAGAGCACATACACAGGAGTCCAGTCATCGCTGAAAATAAGAAATACGGAAAGAATATTAGTCATCCTTTTGTAGACAGCCCTTCAGCTTCCATCATCTCGAAAGTTACACTTGATTTTGCGGCATAGTGTAAGATGAATATCGAACAGTGAGCCGCTCCATCTCCAGCGTGGTCGTATGATGGACTTCAATCTTCCACCAGGTTCAGAAAAGCAGGGTATCTATGTAGCATCTGTGGATCCATTATCATCGAGCTAATCACCGATTCAGTTACCAGGCAATAGATCGCATTTGTGACTATTACTATGCTTTGCAGGAATCCAAATTTCCCGTGCTCCCGGATGTTGAGCCTGGCTATCTACGACCTTTACTCCCTTGTGAGTTGGCACCAATCCTGTCTGCGTTACAGTCTAACATGCTGTATTCGGTCCAGCAAGTGCTCCTAAATCTGGAGAGAATTTCTCGCAGATTGCAGAGGATTATCAGAAATTGATCGTCAAAGGTCAAAATTCATATATCCACTGCGTGTTGATCGATATCCTCAGTACTAACAGGATACACCCATTGGCAACACCCATCTTTCCTGGCTTATTTTCCTGCTGTGAGGTCGATTATTCCTCGATATTTCTACCCACCGGGTTGAACTTGTTAGATAGGGCTTTAGCTTTGAAGGAATTTTGGGTGACCTGTACGCGAGTAGCGTTAGCAATCCTGGTTTCAATGTTCGTGGCCTCTGGTTTCTACCTTTTCTACTCTCTGATGGCAATTGTCAGTGGCTGTCAAGCCCATCTTGCACCGAATTAGAATCTATCGTCCTCGATTGGGCTTCTAAAATGCTGGGTTTGACTGATTCCTTCTTAAATGCATCAGGCGTAGGTGGTGGATGCTTCCAGGTGTGTTGCCTTTTGCTACCCTGGGCCCCAAGACTGATCCGCCAACGATGTACAGAACACGGCTTCGGAAGCTGCGCTGGTCGCAATAATAGCTGCCCGCACGGCCTACAAGGCTGCACACCCTGATACAAAGTTAGAAGACATGAGGATTTACACCTCCACACAAACACACTCACTCGGTTTGAAGGCTGGTGTGATCCTCGGACTGACTGTTCGCGCTTTGGAGGTGACCAGGGAAGACAATTTCTCGCTGAGAGGTCACACTCTGCGTAGTGCACTGGAGGAAGACAAGAAAAAGGGTCTTCATCCCTTCATCTTGAGTTTAATGTTTCACATGTTGCAACAAGAGCACTCTGCTTACCTTTCTTTGTTGCAGTTGCTACTATTGGCACGACATCTTCCGGCGCAGTAGACAATATTGCCGAAATTCGAACAGTGGGTACGTGACACTCGAGAAATAAATTATCCCAGACTCTTACAGGTTGGCAAAAGTTACGGACTTTCCTGATATCAAAATTCATGTCGACGCGGCATGGGCTGGGATGGCCTTAGTCTGCCCCGAGTTTCGAGAAATGTGTTATCTGAAAGATATCAATGCAATCGCAGATTCTTTTTCTACAAACTTTCACAAAGTAAGTGTTCCTTGGTATTATGATTGAATAGTTTACATAAACCTGGTCCTCTCCAGTGGGGGCTCACAAATTTTGATGCTTGTCCTTTGTGGGTTCGAGATCGAAAGTATCTAATTGATGCTCTGGATATAACTCCCCCTTTTCTACGCACAGCGCAAGGAGACGCGGGTGAGTAAAAATAAGATATTATTCAGGTTGCAGCTTAGTATTTTCTAGGAACCGTTATTGATTATCGAAATTGGCATCTGGGTTTGGGACGCCGTTATCGTTCTCTCAAATTATGGTTTGTTTTACGGGGATACGGGGTGGAAGGCTTTCAGAAACACATCCGCAAGGTAATCCTTAGTAGCGCGATACACTTAACTATTACTGTCCTGAATAATACCTATCATGCAGGCAGTCGATCTCAACAAAGTTTTCGTCGAGCTTGTCTCGTCCTCGGATATGCTTTCACTTTGTGCACCTCCTTCGTTGGCTCTTTCAGTCTTTCGTATCAATCCCAAACCTTCCCTGAATCAAGCAACCCTTCCAGAAAACGCACTGAATGATCTCAATAAACTATTTTACGGAAGGATAAGTGTTCGAAAAGATATTTTCCTTACTCAGACTGTTCTGAATGGTCAGTTTTGCATCAGGCTTGCCATCGGGTCAGCTTTTACACAGGATGTTCATATACGAGAGGCCTTCAAGGTCATTACGCATGAAGGGAAGTTGACCTTGGAAGCTTATGATCGGTTAATACCGCGTGGGCCGTAGATACAACTTTGACTTCCCAAAAAAATGAAAGTCGCTGTATTCCTTGTACTCCCAAAAAATCGATATCACTTATTGTCAGTTGCGTCTACATGAGCGTAGATCTGTTCCCTACACCAGCATTATCTGAAGGTGCAGACGGAACATCGCCACGATCAAACATGAATGCACGATATCTTTGAAACGTTAGCTTTTGAGAACCAAAAAAGAGACGGAGAAAATGGCTCACATTTTATCCAAGCGTTGTCGCTCTTCTGTGGAAACAGAAGGCTTAGTCGTCTTGAGGACATGACGGATGTGATCTTGCATGATCTGCTGCTGAAGCGCAGGGTTCGGCTAAAATGTGTGTAGCAATGATCTAGACGACACACCTTGTGCGCTACAGCATCGACACGGTCATCAGCCCGTTCTTGTATCGGCTGGCTTGCAGCTTGTATTTGTTGGAGCTATCGAGATATGTAAACAGAATTTGTCGACGAGAAAAGATGCAACAAACTTTTCTTTGCAGTGCTGATTCTTCGGCTTTGCTTCTAATAGTCTTTGAGTGTTCACCGATGGTGGTGTATCTTATTGCCCGCTTATTCAGTTGGGAGACAGCATCTTTTCCGGAAGGAGATGACACAATCGCAGCATTGACGACCTCAAGATGTGCATTGTATATCAGAGCTTGCAAGTCAGCACCAGAAAATCCTTCGGTAGCTTTCGCAATTTCATCGAGGTCGACCGAGGCTGCAAGGGAAACCTTGCGGCTGACAGCTTCTAAAATCTTTGTAACATGTATCAGCAATGTGTGAGAAACTTGTCTCGCATAAACGTACGTCTTTGCGTTCACCGACGTCCGGCATGTTGCAGAGAAGAGATTTATCCAATCGACCTGGCCGAAGAAGGGCGGAATCTATGAGATCTGGTCGACTAGTCCGTTATTCTCAGCATCGCTGCACATTCAAGACGTCGTTATACGCACCTAGTGGCAGCGAGAACGTAAACACCATCGAGACCTTCCGCGCCATCCATCTGCGTTAGCATCTGATTGACTACCCGGTCTGTTACACCAGTGCTATCGTGACCTCTCTTCGGAGCAATGGAATCAAACTCGTCGAAAAAGAGCACACAGGGTTTCGCGGAACTAGCACGTTCGAAGATGTCTCTCACCTGTAACGAGGCATTTAGTTAGATAACATGCCGGCATTATATTAGTAGGAAGCTCACAGTTTGCTCACTAGCGCCGATGTACTTGTTCAGGATTTCAGGACCTTTGATGCCAATGAAGTTTAGACCGCATTCTTTCGCTACTGCTGAAGCAAGGTGAGTCTTGCCGCATCCAGGATACCCAAACAGAAGAAGCCTGTCTCCAAGATAAGTTTCGTGCGTAAACGCAATGAAGGCAAGGCAAACCCAGATCGAAGCCGCAGTGGCGATTGAGCGAATATAGGACCATACTTTGTGGGCCATTCTAAAGTTTCACGAAGTATTCGACGGGTTTCATGCAAGCCTTGGGAAAAGAAATCAATCACTGGTCTTTCACACCTGGGCACGGGCAAGCCTCACCGCCGATATCTGCCCAGGACACGTCAGACTTTTGCAGTTTTATATCTCGCAAGGAGAGTGGGATGAAATCTGCGCGCGCAGTTTCGAAATCTGCCATAGTAATTATAGGCTAGAATGGAATCTGAGGACGACAGCGCGTGTAGTGTATGTAGTCACTCACCCGTTTGTTCTCGCTCGCCAATCTCATGGTGACTTGGTGCACGGTTCTAGAAGCCAAGTCCTGCAAGTCTGTGGCGGAGTAACCTTCAGTTTGGGTAGCCAGGTATGTAAAATTAATTGGAGCTTCGGAAGACTGAGTTAAATCATTTGCCGCAACCAAACGATCGTGTATAATCTTCGAAAGGATCTAGATTACAATTCAACAAAGTATTCAGGAGACAATGATGATGGATCTTACATCTCTACGTGCATCCTTATTTGGTGGTGTCACATTGACTACTTCCTGAAAGACATGAGCAGTACCAATCAATGGATGGAGAGCAGCAGAGGATGGTGCAGTAGCCAGTAAAATTATACCACGGTAGTTAGCCGAGGCAGACCGTGCTGAGGAAGAGAACATCGACAGAAATAATTCAGTTACATGGCGTGTTCGGAATGAATCAGTTTGCTATCAACAATATTAGAGATTGTTTTATTTTCAGATGGATAAGCAAACCTCGGATTCGATTGCTAACAACTCATGAATATTGTCCAACACTAAAATGGAGGGTTTATGCCAGATAGATATCTCTAGCCAATATCTGAAAAGCATTTTAACGACAGGAACGGGTTTGTCGGCGTAGGGGGCAACATCGACATAATGAGTGTCTGGAAGGGGAATGAATTGAAATAGGACAGGCATGGTAAGGAACCAACATACAGGTATAAGTCTTGGGGTTCTGCTGTAAAGCCTTTGCCACAGTCTTGACGATAGATGTTTTGCCCACCCCAGCTCGCCCAGTCAAGAGAAGGGATGATACTACTTCGGGTTAACAACTTTCAAAGTCGGGCTCTAAGACTACGTACCTCCTGGCACAGAGAGTTTGGTACTGTGGATAGCTATTTTCCTTACACAGAACTCGACACATCGCTTGAGAATATCGTCCACTCCAGCAAGAAATTCAGCCGTTCTACACGAGCAAATGAGTTTTTCTGATACTGGCATAGGGTACCAAACCTTACTCTGGATGCGGAGTTAAAGTTTCGGAGTCATTATCACCAGAAATCGTGAGGGTTCCAGCGGAACTATCCGCCACTATTCTAAGAAGTTCTTGAGTTTGAAAAAGAGGAAATTCAACAATATGAGGCACAAACTTGATGAGATCCCAGTGCTCTATACCGGCGGGAAGACTAGGAAAGACGATATGTCCACCAATCAACTCATCTCTTCCGCCTACGTAATTGCGCTCTGCATTGTCCGAGTTTTCCACGTTGTGTGTCTTTTCGCTGGGATTCAATACTTTCGTTTCGGGGGCTGTTTCTGGTGTTTGTAGCGTAGAAACAGGATTGATTGGAGACTCAAGACGCTTAACAGATACCTTATAGTATGTATGTTGCTTTGCCACATTTCGACTTGCTGGAAGTAATTGAGCTAAAGTGGAGGATGACACATATCCAATCACTTCGGATCCACTGTATGCGGTTAAAGGTTTTGACAGGACATGATTTGGAAGGACTCTGAGGATTTGGAAAGGCTGTGGTTTAGACTTGGGAACAGCAGCATCGGCGGTTCCATTAACCGTGGGTTCTTTCGCATGAACGCGTCTATTGGCATGCAATTTAGGTGAAATGGAGACTTCGGTGTTGGTACTTAGAAGAAGTGCGTCGTCTTTGGCTTGGGGAGCAAGAGATACTACGACGGTTATTTAATTTAGGGTAGGAGCAAAAGGGTACGATAAACGCGCCTATCTTGAGTCGGACGCGCGTCCTGCCCAGCACCCACACGTTGATCTCCTGGCCTACTTTCGCTACGCGGACTTGAGAGAGGAGAGTAGATTCTACATGAGATGCATGGATTTCCTGGGTAACGAATCAACGGAAATTCAATCGAAATCATAGACCAACATACAATGATCTCCCAATCGTCTGAGGTCAAAGGTTCGGTCGCCACAGACTTTGCAAAAGCCATGTCATGAAGTAAGCCAATTTCAACCTGATTCGCGTCAATTGCAACTCTACTCTAGCGAAATGGAGAGACGCGAACAATATCCCCCTGAGCAAATCCCAAGCTCTGTGAGTACTGTGGGTCAATCTCGATTGTTTCAAGACCTTTTTCCGTGGGTTCTGAGACGTTAAATTGGGCCAGAGATGATGCAGAAGCCATGCCAGTCCATCCTACATACGCCTCCTTCCCGATCGCAGCAGTGGAATTTAGAGGCACAAGAGTCAAATGAACGGCCAGATTTTGGGGACGCTAGTAAAGAAAGACTACGCCTAAGTTGGGCCATACATCTTGCTGGAAGCGAAAAGCATACGATGTTACGCTCAAGAAGCGGTCCGTATATCGAGATGGGAAGGTTAACCAACGAAGAATGAAGAGAAACAAAGTGAATGCGGGCTTTTCGTGGCATTTTCTGGAGGTGAAAGGAGGAGTATTGATTCGCGCCGGGACCTCGGTATCGAGGTCAAGAACTTGAAGGTGCCCATGATGCCTAAAGCATCCGCTCAGACTGAGTAATTCACTTGTATTTCACGCGCTAAATTGTTGTTTTGATCCACAACAGTTAACAAACTTTTATTCCAACACACTATGTACAGCGGGTACAGCACGATCTAGGTACAGATATATACAGACAGAGAGTTACAGGCGCCAGTCAAATATGACTTCGAAGATGGGTGAAAAACGTTAAAGATGACACGATGAACGCACAGCAGATTGAAATGGATGTTATTTACGTCTGAAGAAACACGGGCACGATTGAGATTATCACAAAAGAGCAGGTTATGAGGAACAGGCAAGAAAGGGCTCTAGTTCATTCCAGTTCATGCGAGGGTGAGGATATAGGCCGAGCCCACATCGATAATGTTGCAGATGGATCCGGAATGATGGGAGGAGTCGCATTCCAATCAAAATCAGTTGGTTCCAAGAAGCCTGTTGGCCGGTGATAGACGGCGATGCGATGCGAATGGGGAAAATGAAAAGAAACACCCAATAAGGAAGATCCTAGCGTCTGAAACTTGAAGGTTTGAACGAAACCGGTAGTCCCCTTGAGTGTCACTGCATTCATAACGTAGTGCCCACGGACACGGCCAAATTGGTTAATAGCGTGCAACATTAATCAGATCTGGAAAAAAATCAAGATAGAATCGTCAGACAAGTGCCGAATAAATATAAAGCCTCATACAGCGTACAATTTCATCGCCCTCTTTTGCGATTGTTAACCTCCAAAACTCAACCCATAGCAAATCCAAGAGGATATGCATTTTCAGGAGATCCTGGACTACCGAATCTCTCCCTGGCATGGTCAGGTAAGGGGTCATTATAGATAGAATTATTTCCAAAGGGCCCCATTCCTCCGACGCCATGGTCATGGTGCTCCCCGTTTGCGCTCGATGTCGGAAGTGAAGCAGAGGGCGGAGAAGAAGCAGGAAGGAACCACGAGTCAGTTTCCACTACCGGGAAACCGATCATGCCTAAACCGACCCCCATCATGTCCATTCCAAACCGGTTGATCCCCATGCCCATGCCGAAACCAACGCTGACCCCAACGTTGAGGTTCATTTCAATGCCCTGAATTCCCGAATCGGGAAAGCCTGCAGGATTCGTGTCTGCGAATGATCGATTGGGAACAGTTCCTGAAAGTGGGGCCTCGGAATTTGGCGTTCCATGCCCGACGACGTCATTTGCATTGAGCGCGACCGTACCGCTATAGATGCCCATCCGACTGTTATGAAATCCAGAGTTAGGTCCGCTGGAGTCAAATCCGATACCCCCGTTGGAATGACCATCTGGTGGTAAATCGGAAAAAGAGTCCATACCCGCTGTCGAAGGGCTATACGAGCGGTTTTCGTGCACCCCTGTTGTCATTAGGTTTCCACCCGAGCTAGCAGGGTCGTTGGATGGAGAACTAGTAAATTCGGAAACAGATTGTACGACATCGGGATCAATATCACCCTCAGCATCTTCGTCTGAGAGGTTCTCATCCATGGCTATTTTAGGACTGAATCTTGACGGTGCAATATTTGGCGCAGGACCTTGATTCAAATTGCGGTTCGTATTCGGTGTAGCACTATGATTTGCCAGAGAATACTGGTATTGGGCCTGATCAGTACCACAGCCGCGGCTTGATCCCTGTTGGAAATCAACATCTATTGAATGGGGTTAGCAAGATACCGAATGCCTTCAAAAACATGGACATACTTTGCATGATATCGGAAGATGATACCCCTTCATCAACAAAGTAAGTCTTTGCATCCATCCAGTTGTGATTTCTGAACGTTTCCAGATCACCAGGTTGAACGGTCAAAGGAGGCCAATCGGTTTCGAAAGACGTTTGCGCTTCCAGCTGTTGTTGCTGGGTTCCAGCCAAAAGTGCTTGTGGTGACGATGCAGTAGGGCCTGTCGACGTTATGAAAGCATCTGGCTTGACGGCAGTCGATTTGAGTACAGGTTGGAAGGAAAGCGTTGTCGGAAAGCGCATAGCATACCACGCGGAAGAGCCTAATGGAGGCAGTCGCTCGGGGCCATGCTGCACGAACACTTTTTCTGATATGGCACGGGTATTGTTGACAACTTTCCGGTCCTCAAGCCAAGCGATTAAATTCCTTCGTCGATTTGGGTCGATAGGAGTGCCATGCCCTATTGAACCTAACTTCCTAGAAGCATAATTCAGAAGTCTCGAATAGGGCGTACGAAGACGGATATCGGCTTGCCGCTGGATCTCAGCACGGAGTACAGCAGGAGTCGCTGATGAAGAAAAAGCCGGTGGAACGTCATTTTGGGATAATTCTCGGACTTTATCAGCCTGATAATCTGGTAATATTTCTTGCTGGAAGGTCTCGCTAAGCTGATCAGCCTCATATAGTCTTGCTTGTGCAGGAACAATAGTAGCTAAAGGAGGGGGAGGAATGGATAAAGGAGGAGGTGCAAAGGGTGTTTTTTCTTCAAAAGGAGATCTAGTGATGAAAGGTGGCAGGTCTTGGGGAGTTTCCGGTTTCTTAGGTGGCAGAGCTACCGGTAGCGCAAAAACGCCTGTCGTAAAATTCTGCGGAGACTCGGATGGAGCCAGAGGAGTTAATGCTTCTGCCAAAGATGAGGGTGTCGGCATGTACACAGGCAGGTTCAATTCCATTTCATTTTCACCATGCACAGAAGAAGGGTCTTCGCTTTCGTCTGATTCATCACTTTCTGTGTCCTCATGTTCTTCTTCGACGTTCGCTCCGGTGCTAGGATCCGGATCACTGGGAGGGTCGGACAATGAGGGCTGTTCTGGATGCTCTTCCTCTTCTTCATCGCTTTCAGCCAACTCAAATGGGAAGCAGTCCTCTGTCCTGAAGTCCAACTCCCGATCAGACACATCTTGATTGGTATTGCGAGCTTCGATTATGGAGGGAGGTAGCACGGAGGATGAAGCTATAGGAGATGCAGGATGCATAGCATGTATATGCCCATCCCATTCGCCAGCATCCTGCAAGCGATCCTCCCAGTGTAATGCGATGCTCCAAGTAGGGGACTGGGGCCGTGAAGGTGGAACTACTGAATCGTCGGATGTGAATGAAGACACTTCACTAGAGCTGAATCTTGAGGAGTCAGAAACACGAGTGAAGAACTGGAACGCCTGGTCCGCCTCATAGTCCTTAAGTTGTCCCATATAGTAATATCTTCTGTTGGCAATAGATTTCAATGACTAACGAATAATTCACAGGTTCAGAGCAAGAGGTTACCCACAAATAATCTACTCTCTCACGACAGGCAAGCGTGAAAAGTGTTTCGGAGGGCCTTTCAGTGACCCGGGCAACTTGACGAGGGTTTTGTCTAGGGCCTCTCGCTCGCGGGCTTCGAATAGCTTCGCGACCACGCTGAACGTCATCTGGAGAGGAAGATGCTTCTGCGTGGTCATTTGATTGTGCGGATGATAATGCGTACTCCCAGGCAGAAGATTCAGCTGGTACGACTGGCTGTGTTCCGGTAGAATTCCAGTCTATGTCTTGACCGGCTTTATTTCGATCTTCAATAGAAGGTACAGAACAATGATCGTGCGGGATGGGGTCTGAGCTGGGTACTGGAGGAGGTGAGTTTGGTGGAGTAGGGGGGGTCACGCTTAATGTGGGGATCGGATTCGGGAGAGACATTGGATAGGGAAGAGTTGCAGCTAGGGGGATGGTTGGTTCCGAGGGAACGGTTGTCACGGCTCCCGCATCCTCGAAAGGCGTTGACGCATCCGGGTCTTCTTCGTCCTGGATATCGTCCTCTATTTCAACGATCTTTGGCTTCTTCTTGCCTGTTGGCACTCCAGTACTTGAAGCTCTCTTTCGCTTCGTCAACAATGCTTTCGCTGTAGCCTGAGCCAGGCTGCGTAACCGACGAAGTGAGGCAGGACTCTGTGATTTCATGACCGACTGTGTCGCTTCATGATCAGCGCCAACAGATACAGGGAGTTCTGCGGTTTTCTGTGGAGGCGAAGTAAGTTTGCTCCGCATGGGTTCCGGTAAGTCATCATCAGCGACTTGATTGAATTTTCCCATACTGAAGCTGGGCCAGGATGTCGGAGAAGCATTGTCATAAACAACGGAGGATGGACCGGGATCTCGTTCTTTGCCCTTCAGAGTGGGAGTCCGAGGTGTGTGGACGGAAGGAGATATATCCGCAGATCGTTTCACCGAGTCCCACGTCGAGCCCCGAGAACCCTAGTAGAAAATCAGCAATTTGAAGGACTTGAGGCAAAGCGGATACAAACTGTGATAATTCTCTCTCCGAGAAAGTTTGCCTTCTTTCGAGTTCGCCGTTGTGTTGAGTCAATCGGGTTGTCCACGACGAGTGGTGGGAGATAGGATGTGGATGCGATGGCCTGGGAAGTGCCCGACTCTGAAACTCCTCCATTGAAGACGCTGGGGTGACGGCGTTGATACCGTTGAGATCGTGCGGAAACAGAAGATGTATTATCACGGTCTGCAGGAGGCGAATTATTAGCAGTTGGAGTATCAGCTTGAATGATATGTGAACGCTTGAAGGCCCTGCCCGCAGATCGTTCTTTAGATGTAGAGGAAGTGCGCTTCCGCTTGTTCGAAGCAGATAGAGGAAAATGAGATGGCGTTGTTCCTGCAGTGGCACTGCGAGAATATCTGGCGGGAAGTCGACCAACCCTTGCACTGCGACGCAAACTGCCACCTTCTGTATCTTTTGCTAGCAGTGGCGTGGTAGAAGTTGAGGGTCGACGGTTGGACCGTCTAAGGGATTTGTCAATGTCTGGTGCAGCCATAATTACTGGCGCAGTGTTAATGTCTACAGTTAAAGTTCCTGAGCATATAAAGAAGTAGTGTAGTAGTTGGAAGTATCCTGATTTCCGTCCGTTGGTTGTTGTCTGTATTCAGAGCGACAACGATAAAATGCTTATTGTTAAATCGGCCTGTGTTTCCGTGGCGTTTCGGTGACCCAATTAACTGAGCTTGAACCACTAGGTAGCAAGAATTAGCATAGTCATCCGGAGACTACGAAGGTCGCGCACCGTGTACCGCGTCGTATGTCCTCCCTGAATCCCTCTTGTGTAATTTAAGCTTGGCCGGCGGGTGTCGTTTATAGTAGTAAACAGAAGCAGCAGGAGCCCAAAATATGACTAAACTTGACCAAACTGATGGACAGATGCCGAAGCGGCAGAAATGACAAACTCTCTGGAGTCGCGATCGAGCAGTTCACTATGGAACATTTTAAATGTCAGTATTGTGACTATAGCTAGTAAGGCTCCAGAGCCAGCTGTCCTCGAAGTCTTTCCAAGGCTTCTTTCAGGCTTTCTCGACCATTTCGAATTTGCTATCTTTATTGGCGCGCAACAAGTTGAAACGGAGCTTCCAGGGAGCTTATTCGAATTGCATAATTGCTCCACCGCCAACCTCGAACTCGCGCGCCGCGCGGCATCATGTAATTTAATACTATTGTATCGGGCTTGAAGTCCTGTGGACGATTTCAAATGATCTAGAGGGGATTTCAGTTTCGAGTCAGGTTCCTGTTTTTCGTTTCTCCAGGCCGCTCAATCGGTTCAGGTAGGTAGGTAGGTAGGTTAACCGACACGGTCCCATTACAGGAGTTCGTACGCGAGCAGTCATTCAGGATAAGGAGCTAGGATAAGTCGTTGTTATATTATCCTTTTAACCGGGCCAATGCACTCATCATTCAAACACATCTGTTCGATCCATCGCATTACAGAATTCTCCAGCCTGTCTGAAGTGTCCTTGCTAATAGATGGCCTAGGATAGCCTTCGCTTGGATTGGGAAACCCTCAGTCAGCGCCATATGCAAAGTTCTCAGTTAATTCGTTCCTACGGGTCTTCCTAGGTCTTTCTCCTTTCCTGATGGTGTTCGGGGTGCGGCATTATAATAGCCAAGACCAGTTCGGTTGAGGGATTTCGAATATTACTGCTGGGAGCAGGGGAAGAGACGTGATCAAGACCGAGAATGCTGGGCTCGTGACCGTTATATTTATGAGTCAAAGTCGAGGGAAAGATCTTGACTCGCCAAGTCCTCACCTTAGCTATCAAACGATTGAGAACCGAGTGAAAACCGCGCGCGCAGAACGTCTCTCAG
Source organism: Lentinula aff. lateritia (assembly GCA_027886305.1). Lineage (NCBI taxonomy): Eukaryota > Fungi > Basidiomycota > Agaricomycetes > Agaricales > Omphalotaceae > Lentinula > Lentinula aff. lateritia. The sequence continues at coordinate 65,456 of MU795001.1, read as the reverse complement.
TTCGTCCAGGCAACATACAATTTAAGAACGAATACAAGAATGATTACGCGGTGGAACACAAAGGACCGTCCGAGATTCTAGTTCTAGCTAAAGATCAAGAGCAGCGCTTCGGAACTCTCTCTCTTTTCTATCGACAGAAATTCTGTTGCCACCGCCGCAGAGTAGCATGTGTTATGTGAGTTGTCCTCCCGCTTCGATTGCGATGTATGCGTATTTCACAGGCTTACTAAGTTACTCTATGTATACTGTCCTAGGCACTGCGCATTCAGTACTATATCATGTCTAGTACAGAGTCCATTATAATTGAGATGATAGAGTCAACTGCTCCTTCATGTTTCATAACTGTAGCTGAAGGCAACTCTAAGCAACTCCCAAAGTTCAAATGGACATGCATCAATATTGGTAACGCTAGTAAGCTGTTGAATGTGCCGCTTCAACTGAGAACTCTCAAAGTACTCAAACCTGAGCAGTTCCTGGGAACATTAGTCGTAAATGTATATTGGGAAGGCAACGGCTAGGGTCAACCACCTCGAGATGTGAGCAGGCTTCGGCGCACTCAGCATTGATACAACCTGATACGCACATGACTACCGGAAATGGTTAGGACCGGCTCGAGATAAGTTGAAAGGCCTGTCGGTGAAAGCTCGACAATATTTAGATACTGAGTCTCTTGGATAGGATACTTGATATATTCATAAATGTTGAAAAGGATGGGTGAATCTACCAAGCTGCTGGCTGAGGGCCTGACCATCGAATAATACTGATCACCCTGATTAGGAACTAGGGGAGGAGAGTTCTTATTAGTTTGAATAAACTACAAGGAGATATGTATACAAGCGCAGAACGAACCTACAGGGCGGAGCAATACAATTTATCGTGGACTCTTTCTTTCCTCCTTTTGAATCTGCCGAGTTTTATTTGGCATTGCAGAGCTATACTGGAGCTATATAAGGATATATACATTGATTGATATCAGCTTCTCTTTAAAATATCAAACTACGAAACAAAGTATACCAGAACATTCCTCTACGTTCGAAAGCATACACATTTACCGGTGTATCTGAAATTCGACCTAACATGACCATCGACGACCTCCACTACTTCACTCAACTGAGGGCAACTCACCATGAGCTCACTGACTCGATGTTACTCAATTCTAATAACCCATCCAAATTCTCCACTAAACCTGACGTAGTCGTAGCAGGAGCCGGTATCTTAGGTCTCTGTTACGCTATCCACCTTAAAAACATCTCCCCCCACCTGAATATTGCGGTGTACGAAAAGAATCGGGCACCGGTACAAAAAATCGGTGAATCAACCCTTTCGTCTTTCTCCAGATTCACAACTGGGGCCGTTATGCCTCAGGACTACTTCTTTCGCCTGTTTGGGTTAAAGGATGGGCTGCAGTTCTACTGTATAGATCGAGAAGGAGTGGAGGTCACATCTGAAGATATCGGAGGACTAGATTTGTCCTTCCAACTGGATCGTCGTATGTCAGAATTGTTCTTCACGATGTGGGCGCAAAGGATTGGTATCAATGTATACCATGGCGTCGAAGTTGATTTTGATGTTGCAGAGAACGCACGGGAGCATTCTGTAAGTACGCTTAGCGCCCTACAACAAGCCGAGTGTTAATGTGTTTCAGAAGAGTGCACACCAATTCAAAACTCCTCAGGTCAAGTTGAAGAATTTCCCGAAGCCTGGGGTGACAGACGTCGACGCTAGGATAGTCTGTGACGCTTCCGGATTTTCCAGGAAGCTGACATCCAAGTTCGGGAACAAAGAATTACTCGACGGATGGAACTGCGATGCTTACTGGGCGTACTTCAAAGAAAAGGAAGGCGGTAAAGCTGAGAATCGCTTGGACCATTGGGACTATCCTGCTACGAAGCACATGTGCTTCCCAGAGGGTTGGGGTTGGTTCATCAAACTCATCTCGTGGCATCATGCTCCTCTTGCTAATCTCATGGACCTCGTTGCCTATATCATCAACAAGGCTAAGAGTGGTGTTCCCGCTCATACCATCCCACCTACCAAAATTCTTTCCGAGATGTTTGACTGTCCGTTCAAATTCATCACCTCAATCGGATGGGCGGTCAGAAATGATCACAAATTCCCCAATAACCTCGAGGAGTACGGGGATGGCGAGGGCGAGCGAAAATTCAATTATTTCAAGATCCAATATCCGACCTTAAACAAGCTAATGGATGGGGTATACGAGGTTCTTCCCAAATATTACGGAAAACAGACTTACTTTGTGCGCAAGTCGATGACTTACCGCAGCCCTGTTGTCGCTGGCGAAGGATGGTTCGCGATCGGAAACTCTGCCGGTTTCACGAACCCTTTGATCTCACCAGGGATCAACGCCGGTATAGGGACCTCTGTTCTTGCCGCTAACATGTCAAAAGAGATCCTAGACCAATCACCGGAGCAGTCTTGTGCGGTAATGAAGAAATGCGCTGCATCGTATCAAACCTATAGCCACGAATTTATGATCCCTCGACTTCATCTAATGAATCGTTACTGGTACAACAGTTTCCGTGATCACAGACTGTTTGAAGTAATGGTTCCATGTTTCTGGACACTAGGAGTTGATGATATAGATAGTCAGTACGTGAATGAGTTCACTGAAGAGGATGTGTATTGGGTCGTTGGAGTTGGACATGATGATTTTGTGGATCTCAGCGAAAAGATCCTAGATATCTTGGAACCTTTGGACGGGATGACTGTAAATGAAGACAAAGTAGAGCAGGCTCGAGCGTTGGCCAAGCAATGCATGAACTACCGCAAGGAGCGTTTCCCAGGAAACGAGTGGGGAAAGTATCTTCGAAGGCACGACTGTAAGTTACAGCTAGTTCCGGAAAAACACGAAAGAATGCCTGGAGGTCGTTGCTCTGGAGTTCGGTGTATATCATGCAAGGTGTGGAGACATAACAATATGAACGCATGTCCTGTGTGTGGGGCATGAGTCAGCCTATAATTATCGTTCAATAGAACACCATTACGTATTTTGTATGCTTGAAACCGGCGTTTCTTGTTCGACTGAGGGCTTCTTGTTTCTTCCATGTCCTACCGGCGCCGTCTCCTCTTTGGATTTCTGACCTTCCTTTCCGTCTGCCTATATCTATTCGTATTCTCTCATCCGGATAATTATGACTCCTCAATAACGAAATTCTTTGGAGATCAGTTCGGCCTGATGTCCTCCAAGAACCCAACGCCATCCGTGGACGAAATCTACGGCCTGATATCCCTGGTCACACGTGAAAGCGAAAATAGCCAGCGTGTTCTGACTGCGCAGAGTGTAGATATAACAAATCCGGTGGATATCAACGTATATGCTGCGAAGAGAGGGATGGATTGGAAGAAGGAATTACAGAGGTTGAATGAGGACTTCCCAGTTGTGGTTTTTAGTAAGGTAAGTGATATCAGGGTTGATAGTGATTCGTTTGTCTCACCACCGCTCAGACTTACTGCCCGTATGTACAGTATTCAAGCGCATGGAATGAACCACGCGTACTCTTAACACTGTTCACACTTAACTTGGATAGGTACTCCCGGAAAGCTAAGCAGCTTCTGCAGACGTATGAACTTTCTCCGCCGCCCAAAATAATTGAGGTCGATTTACGAGGTGTGATAATTTTCTCATTCCCGCAGGCAGCAGTGCTCATCTCCCTGAACATTCGTTCCTCTCTCTCCCGCGGAACCGTACCACCTATCTCTCATGCCCTATTCTGCCTATTCCTTCATTCCAACAGAAGACGCTGCCCAGCTCAAGACGGTGTTGACAAGACTTACTCGCCGGTCCACTTTCCCGAACATACTTCTGCGAGGCAAATCAATCGGCGGTTCGGACGATCTACACGCTTTGCACAACGCAAATGCATTAAGGGACATGTTCCAAGAAGCTGGGCTGGACGTCAACGGAGATTTCATGTAGGATTATAGGGATACTTCGAGTTCTAATTTGATTCTCGAAGACGTTCAATATACAGTATACGCTTTTGAATTGAACCAACAGCCATGATATGTGATCGGATCCATACCAAATCACGATTTGCCTAAGCGACTCGAATGGCCGAGCAAAGTTTCCTTTCAATATTTGAACTTCTTGTCTGCCTCGAGGGACTTTTTAGATTGCGGGACAGATGAATCTTACACGGTGGACTCTTGTTTACTTATTCTGCGTATTTAGCAAGTCGAAGCACTAATGACCCTTCAAAGTTGTTTGTTTACACAAATTCGACTGTGACGGTACTTCCACTCTGCGAAACCGACGTCAAGACCGAATTCTGCTCGATGTCAATGATCGTAGCACCAGCTGGTGTAACGGTGCCCGAGCTAGTGGTCGCCGAAGCTCCCGTAAATTCGACCGTGCCAAAGTTGGCGAAGGGAACCAACTCGCAGTCGTTACCCTCGCATTCTTCGAAATCCTCCACAATCCATTCCGCGTTAGTTTCACAAAGTTTCGCGGTGGATGTAACAGTCTTGGTGGCGGAAGTTCCCTTGCTGTTGTTCTTGATGGTCAAGGTACCCTCGGTTGTGCTGATAACGGTTGCGGTAATGGTAACAGAGTCACCAGCGGAGACGGAGAAACCGGAGAAGTCGAAAGAGTCAGCGGGCTTTTTTGAAGATTGAGGACACTGCGGAAAGTATACAAAACCATATTACTCACGAAGAACTCATACCTGGAAAAAAAAGGAGAAAACTCGCATCAGTGTCTTTGGAGACAATGGGAAAACGATGATATCGGCATAGTGACTGACCAGGCATCAAAAGAAACAGCAGATCCAGAGACACAGAAGTCGACACCAGTCTGCAAGATGGCAGTCTCACAAGTGTCACCGTCAATACCGACCCAAGCAGAAGCGCATTGCTCGCCGCTTCCACCTGTAGATTTGGGTGTAGGGACAGTGAAGGTGCCCGTGACGGACTTGTATGTTGCCTGCAGACATTGATATCATCAGTATTCAAGTCAGAAGGGGAAGAATGGGAGCATGATATCACTCACGGTGCTAGCAACCAGCACAGCGCCAGCCCAATTCGAACTGAATTCAGGATGAGACGCGTTACCAACAGCAGCAGATACCTGCGGGCTGGTGATGATGTTCACGGGCTTGCTCTGGCGGGTACGAGCGACATCACCACTGCGGCGAGCTCGGCGGGAGGCCAAGCGGTCTTTGCTCGAAGGGAGGGCAAAAGCAGCGGAGGCAAGTAGGGCCTGCACGAGGAAAGCAGCGGAGAACATTATGTAGAGGGGGTTGAAAATGGGACTCGTGAATGAGCTGAAGAACTGTAAGCTTCAATTTTATGGCTTTTATACAATCCTTACATCGGTGTGGAGTCCTTGAGTCCGGAATGTGTTGTTGGCTTGAAACGGACCGCACGGAAATGCATACGCATATTGTTTCTAATTCTGTGGGACGAAAGCGACCGGTTAAAGGGATCTTCGTGTTTATTCGCTGATAGGCCATAAGATACGAGATCAAGGAAGGTATATTCCATGATTAGATCCTCGTGCTCGTCCTGATGATTGAAGTCTGCACGTCGATGGATTCGACATGTTTTTTGGAACAACACATGTGTAACAATGGGAATTTGACGAGTAAAAGAGGAGATAGAAGGGAGAAAATCGATGTTCTAGTACCTCGCGATTCCCTTCACCTAGAGATAGCGATTAAAAATAGTATATCCAACATGCAACATGCCGGAGAAGATAGACTCATGCAATCTGGAGAATGAGCGCCAATGAAAATAAGGATATTATCTAATTAGAGAATTCACTTCAAGACATTCATAGGTAGATCCGATAGATAAGAGGAAACAGTGCGCCGGTGTGATCACTGGGCTACCGTACGCGTCGAAGCAGATTCATGCCATGGATATCATCACGTACAATTACAGGCTTCCTAAGCGTTCAACGTTCAGCCTTTGAATGCCCAGAAAGAGCTAGAATGAGATTTTCTTCTGCCGAAGTCTCGGGCCTGCCAAATGATATCTTGTCGAGGAAATGAAGCATAGGCTATAGCTTGATAAGACCTGATAGTTAGGAGATTGTCTTGACTGAACAGTGAGCCTGACTCCAAGGGAAGGTTCAGAATCGCAGTAAGATACAGATGATTTAGCCAACTTTGAGTTTCGGTGCCGGCAGAAAAGAGTCTGAAAAGGAAAGGAAATCTACATACGTCTGTAGCGGGTTTTTTTCCCGCTTTTCTCCTCAAAGACCAGGGCATGGACCAACATAATCACCCTCCTGTATTCAATATGTGCGTTCCATTATTGTACAGTACATGGTGAACTGGTTGTTCGGGAATCGGACCTCGCCAGTATGATTTATATCCCATCCTATCCTAAGTACACATCTCTACCTTGACAATGGGAAGGCGAGAACGGAAATCCTACGCCAGAGATCCGATACATAACCAATGTTGAAGACTGAGTCAGCTATCTCTTCAAGAGATATGTCAAATGTTTGATGTATATCATATTTATCACTTTTAAAGTTGGAAGTGAGAACGACCGCAACCTTACGCCCATCCTGGCCAGTGGCGAGGAATAAAGAGGAATGGACAGTCTCGAAAGCAATTGTACTGGGCAGATCATGGCTTACGACATAATACCAATCATAGTCATAGTTTATAGATCTTTCGATAGACCTCGATCTTTCAATCCAAGGGTGAAGAAGGAATTCGAAAGCAACATGTGCCCACGTAGGAGAGATAGTGGCCAAGGGTTTGAGAGCTGTGCGTGGTAGATATTGCGCAATGGAAATGCAAATTTCTGTTGGGAGCAATTCTATTATCGAACCGGATGCCAACCTATGACAAACATAGTTTCTGTCGAGGACATCCTGTCGAAGATTTTTTTCAAAGACCACTTGGCCGAGGCGAGATAGCGCTTCGAGCCCGGGCGTGGAAGAACTAGTTGGGTGCTCGGTTGGGAGAAATCGGAGAGGGTGTGTGTGTGTCAACTCCAAAGCTTTCCTCCCATCATGTTCGATTACTTTAAAACAGACAATAGAAACATGGTACAAAGACAGGATAGCGGCATGAAACATAGTACCGACAGCATAAGCTTCGATCTGAAAGTGGCTTTCAATGTGCTGCATCAGGTGCACAATTGCACCTTGTACAAGAAGGACTTGATCGAGACGCGGCACAGCAAGCATGCAAAGGACGTCTTTGACTACCCATTGAAAGGGTGAAGTGTCCAGCGGTTTTGGATCCACAGAAGCAATAGAGTTCGAAAAGACGAGAGGACCAGACAGAGTATCAACTACGACACGAAGTCTGGTAACGACGTCGTTGGATACTTCATCGGAAAGCACAGCGTTGATTCCCAATCCATTAGAATTACGCAACGTTCGCATCGAGGATGCAATGAAAACTTGCATGAATTTGAACCTGATCTGCTCTATACCACGTAATCCAGGGGGAAGATGAAGTACTTCATGTGTAGCGGTGCAGGTAGAATGGAGGCCTTTGTAAATATCATCAACCTCAGTTGCGATTGGGAGTGGTGGCGGGAGTTTATAGCGGTGCTCTTCGGGAGTGTTTACAGTGAAAGAACGACAGCCGTAGCTGTTTGTTCCTAGAAATCCAAGTTGAGGATGCAAATAAATACTTTTACTATACCACTCACCGATGTAAGAGGTAAAATCCTCAATACGAGGCATGTTTCGTATGTCAAACAACGGTTCTCCGTCGACATGGAATATGTAGTTGTCCAAATCAATTTCGTACATCCACTCGATGAAGATATCATTTTGAGGGGGGGTCTTTCTAATTTCCGGATCCGACCCGTCATCCTTTTCCTTCGATTCCGAAAACAGTCGAAGGAGATACTTTTGGGTCGACGCCACATAACTCTCGAACTCGGTCGGATCTGAGGGAATTTCATTAGCAACCTGAACACCTAGCCCCTCTGGATAAGAGTCGTATTGGTTGAAAAAAACATAGTAAAAGCCTTTGTAGCGATAGACATGGAATCCGCGTGTGCCCATGGGAGAACAAGAACAAGTCGGCGTAGTACGCGCTTATCTACATAAATAATAACGTAGGACGCTTATCCAGTCACCTCTTCTATCATTTATATTTCAGATTCAAAACAAGTTCAAAATGTCCTTATCAAAGGGAATAGAATATGTGCTCTTTGATATGGATGGTGAAAATCATCTTCCGCGCAGCTATATACCGTCTAAACCATGGCAGGTTTGATGATTGACTCTGAAAAGATATACACCGACGTTACTAGTATGCTGCAGTCTGTGTACGATGATCAGATTTAAACTGCTGTACAGACGAAATACTGGCCAAGTACGGTAAAGAAATGACATGGGATATCAAAGCTGGCTGTATGGGCAAACGTACGTTCGATTCTTCTTTTTCGCGATTTTTGGAGACTCAACGCAGCAATGTTTCTGCCGTGATCAGCTGAAAAAGAAGCCGCAATATATCTTCTCTCATTCTTTTCTGATATATCGCTGCGATTAGAAGACTATCTAACTCAACGCAATGCTCTTCAGGATCTTGCATGGCCGACAGTTCCTCTCCTCCCTGGCGTCCGGAAACTCGTTCTTCATCTCAAGAAACACAACATTCCCATAGCTGTTGCCACCGGCTCACGTAGAAGGAATTACGAAATGAAGACCAGCCATCTTAGCGAAGTTTTTAGTTGCTTTGAGGGCAATGTCGTCTGCGGTGATGATCTGAGGTCTGGTATGAGGTCAAAGCCAGATCCAGATATTTTTTTGGTTGCAGCAAAAGAGACCCTTGGCAGAGACGTTGGACCCTTGAAAGGCGAGGATGAAAAAGGTGTAGTGGTGACTGACGCGCAAAGGATAGAGAGAGGAAAGGGTTTGGTATTGGAGGATGGGTTGCCGGGGATGCAAGCAGGAAAAAAAGCGGGAATGGCTGGTATGTTTGATTCTTCTCTGCTTTAATTTGATCCTGACTTTTTCATCGTAGTCGTTTGGGTTCCGGATGCCAATCTCTTGGATGTAGATTACTCGGGTGACGAAAAGGCAGATCAGATTTTGAAATCGCTAGAAGAGTTTGTACCGGAGGAATGGGGGTTACCACCATACGATCCATAGTACGGTACTTGCAACAGACCTTATTGCGAACAGTTACCTGTGCTCTTCTTGTTTGCCATAATTAATCAAGATCGGCGGAAATCAGAGAGCCTTTATGACTACCTGCTTCTTCCTTTCAAGATGATTTCCAAGCACCTTCCACACTCTCCACTCGAGCTCATTCCGTTTCACATCCGAAATCTGACTGTTCCTATCCATCAATAGCTCTTTACACCCTATTCGCGTGTCCGCCACCATACCCTTTCCCTCTGATTGAACATTGATTCAACGCAATTTTTACACGCGTTACACAACTCTATCATCTGGTATTCCCGGAATTCTCAAACATTACTCCGAGCCGTGATAAATTGTCTTGTCATCGAGCGGCATGAATGCATGCCTGTGCCATTTGACACCCCATAACAAGTTAGAATGCTTTCAAAGCGGCAAGAATAACGTCTGACTTGGAGTGGAGCTAGCTGCTTCGGACTTTGTGCGAGTTCCAGTAAGTATCTATAATGGTCCGAAACAGTCTCAACGAAAACGAAAGAGCTCGGAACTCGATTGCAGCCTTCTTCCCCCTTTCTCGTATCTCACCCGACCAGCGCCAATTGCTGCCACGAAATGTCCTCGGAACCTGCCTCTGCGTTCCCCCCAGGCGTTGATATTTCGGAATTGTGAGTACAATACTCGCGTAACCGGATTAGTTTGAAACGTTGACATTTCTGTGGCCTGTAGATCTGGCCCTCTGGTACGATAATACCTCCCAATTGCATTGGCAAATTCATTAACTTGTATTGTATGCTAGATTATAGCCTATATCTTGCACTGGGGTCTTTTCGGAACACTTTCAATACAAATATGTGCGTTTTCATATATTTCCCTTTCAACTCTTAGTAACTCTTCGCCATCCGGCGATTGTTTCTAGACCTCTATTATCTCGCCTTTCCCTTAGATCGTACCATTATCAAGTCCGTAGTGTATGGAATCTTCCTCATTGAGATCATCCAAACCATACTAGTCACTCACGATGCGTTCGCAATCTTTGGATACGGGTTTGGAAGCTTCGAGAGTTTGACGAAAATGTATTTTGATTGGTTTACTGTACCCGTTATGAGTGGTATCGGTGAGTGGAATCAGAGACATTGCTTCCACTGCCTTCATGAATTAATCTTCCTCTCTTAGTGGCCCTCATTGGACAAACCTTTTATGCCTACCGTATTCGAGTAGTATCCAAATCCAACCTTGTGCCGGCGTTCATAATCACTGTGAGTTTTCGGTTCTACTCGCGTCAGAATAACGATGCATTTGTTAACACTGTTTGTCAGGTTTCGCTTACTAGTACGATAGCTGCTTTCATGACTGGTGCCTATAGTTATCAAGGTAAATGTCTCTTCTCAAGATTGTTCCATACTTTCTGCTGACATAAATCATAAAGCTGGCAATGTGCTTACTCTGCGTCAGAGCATAAAGACTTCGACTGTCGTTGGTGTTAGTCATCTTCCCCGGATTTCCTGTCACTGTCAGTCAATCTCTGATAGCAGTTGTAGATCTGGTGTGCAGGAGCTGCATTGGGGGACATTGTTATTGCAGTGTGCATGACTTACTATGTAGCTGTTCTTCGTCATTCCCCAAAAATTCATCGATGCTAAGATTCAAATTCCCATAGCTTTCCCAAAGAGATTCTGGTTTCGCAGGAACACACGCTATAGTGACCAAGTTTATACGTTTGTCCATTGAGACTGGTTCCGTGACAGGTGAGTACTCGAAGACGTGGAACAAGTATACATATAAGCCTGATGGAGAAAATTATAGCAATTGTCGCTCTCCTGAACTTCATATTTTTCTTTGTATTCCCTGACACAGGCTACTATGGTGTCCCTGCTCTCATCATGCCTAAACTTTACGCCAACTCTGTGCTCATGGTGCTCAATGCTCGAATCAAAATCATCGGTGGACGTGCGGCCTATATCTCAACTTTTGATGTCGCGTACGGAACCCACAATGCTCATAACGACGCAACGGAATATAATGTACATGAGTCGAGCATGCATTTCAGAGTATTTACCTCTAGTAGAACGGGCGAGGATACGGACACGGAGCTTAGCATGAATGAACAGAGGTTCGCAGGAGCAGACGCAGGCGAAGTGCCGAAAATTCTCGATGGTGGGGGGAAAATCAAATGAATTCCCGCATTTTATCTATTTCTGTACCACCATATTTTATGATTGAGTTTGTCTACCCAGGTACTTATCTTGAACCATTGTGCGTGTACAGGCGTGTACTTGATGAGTTGGTAGCCGTATAATTTCCTATGATTTCGTAAACGCGGGCTTGTCACATGTCACGCCTCCGTGACTTAAGCACGCAATAAGGCGCAATAGCGACACCATCGATCTAGGGGATTATAAACCATTGGTCGGAAAATGCAAGAGTCGTTTTTCTTCTCTCCCTTCTGTGCATGGGGAAATTATTCAATCTTCTGCTTGATGCTCGATGAAGACCAAATCAAGTCACGAGCAACCCAGCATATAAGCGGGCCGATTCTCCGAGGACCAAGAAACGAACAAAAATCTTCTTAAAAACTGCAAAGCACTAGTGAACAATGCGAGAGGCAGAAATTATCACTGGAATGGAATGTGCGGTTTGGGTAGGAGGTCGAACAAAGAACAGTACCGTTTTCGGTGGCCGGTGGGTACCTCACTCTTGGCGTCAATTGATAACGCTAATCTCTCCCCTCTTATCGTTTACTCTTCAACGTCAAAGTTTTCACCCCATTTTACCCTAGCGACATCCCATATTTCCACCCTTTGTCCCCAAGATCAAACCATCGTCCACTCAGAGCTCGCCACGTCTTATCTGTGCGATGTTCGCGTACTGCTGCCACGTTCCATTGGTCGGCTCCATCGGATCTTTCTATCTGTTCACTCCTTCACTGCCCTCAGCATCATGCGTGCCAGATTTCCAATAACTTTCTCCGATGTCTTCTAATTCTGGTCCTCATGATCAGTATCGGTCAATACGTTGCGTTGTTTTGGCTTTCTCTGGGCTTCTGCGTGGATCCTTTCAGGCTCGCAAATATTCGAACCACCTTCATTACACAAGATGAGAAGTCTTACCTTGGATCGGCTGGGTTAATAGGCGTGTTGGTTTTATCGCTATCAAGGGGATACGTTCATTCCACGCCGCAATTATTGTACATAAATTCTACCTGTGCAGATCGGATCCGGTGTCCGCTTGTATTGTCTTGCGGTACACCGTACAAACGTATACGGAACCACTTTGGTAGCAAAAAGTCTGTACCGGATTTCGTTGCATTATGCTGGGTTTTTGTAGGTATTTCTCACAATATAAAGTCCTTTTGTTTTTGCTCTCTGTCGCCTCATTCTGAATTCCCCCCTGTGCGATGGCAACTCCAGCTTCCACTGCAATTACTGGACAAATCGATCGTTTCGTCTCAGATTCTTTCTCAAAGCATTTAAGCTTGATGCGTACCGGGTCGACGTCCTCAAGTTCGTCTTCGGATAGTCCTCGTTCGTCTTCTCCATTTTCCGATCATGATTCGTCCTCTTCCGCCTCCAATTCCGAACTCGAGTTAGATTTGCTGGATCCCTCCGCTTATGTATATTTACCTTCTCTCGCTTCTGCTTCGTCCATAGCGTCGGTCGAACACTTAGCTCACATTTTGAGCCATTTGTTCGACTTACATGCTGTCGATGGAGTGTTGGGTTTGGTTTTGACTGGCGACGAAAATATAACTACTAAAGAAGAAATAGACGGGGTAGAGTACTCTGTTTTCAAAAGCAATTCAACAACACACAAGCCTGTTACCGAATTCGAAGTGCGTCCATTAAACTAGAATCATCATAAGTCTTTTAACTAACACTATCACTAGATCTCTACACTCAGAACTCCTGCCCACCATGCCATTCTTCTGAATGTTTTCTCCCTCGCAGGGCTACGCTCTATCGTTTCTTTCCCTTCATCGAAACTGAATGTTTATACCTACATTCTTGAGCGACCACCTGTCGTTTTCCCTTCGATGTCTCATACACCTTCGTATGAACCTGCTTACCATTCTAAGCTCTCTTCCTCCTCCAAAACAAGTGCTGACAGCACTCCAAATATCCCGACCTTGGCTGAGTGGAACACCCTCTGGTCTACTTGGGATCTTGTTACCCTTCGTATGATCCCCTCCGAAATGTTATTACAGAAACCAATCGACTTGAGGCATAAGTGTCTCTTCTACATTGGACATATTCCTACATTTTTGGATATGCTTATTTCAAAGGCGGTCGGTGGAGAGCCGACTGAGCCGAAGTATTTCTGGAACATCTTCGAGGTTCGACCCATCCATCCTCTTTTTATCATCCGAAATCTAACGAGGAAGATTGTTTACAGCGAGGGATTGATCCGCATGTCGACGATCCGGACCATTGCCACGTATGTTTCGCTTTGCTTTCCCCTTCGATTTCATCGACTTGACTATTCCTTCGCAGAACCATTCGGTCGTCCCCGAATCCGATTCTGATTGGCCTTCCCTCTCTACCATCATCCAGTTCCGTGACGGGGTTCGTTCGCGTCTAGAAAACCTCTATGCTGAACTGGATAGCGGAGAGCGAGTGCTTACTAGACGGATAGCCCGGATGTTGGTCATGTGCATCGAGCATGAGGGATGGCATGTCGAGACCCTATTGTACATGTTGATACAACGCTCCCCCGGAGCCCTTCCTTCCAATCTTCCTACTACGTTGCCCCCTCCAGAATTCGCTCTACCTCCTTGGGATGTGCTTGCTGCTCAGTGGGACACTACTTGGAATTCATTCAATATGCTCGAACCTGATTCCGATGTCAAGACCAAGACCAAGACCGTCTTGCTCGGCCCAGCAACAGTCATGTTGGGACACAACGACAGCGAAGGCGACGACCCTCATTTTGAGGGAGTTGACACGGAAGAAGTCATCAACCATGAATACGGCTGGGATAACGAGTCCCCTTCTCGCTCCCTTACGGTAGGCAAATTCAAAGCTGAATTGCGACCAGTGAGCAACGGCGAATTCGCCCACTACTGGCGTCAACGCCAAAGCAAAGTCCCCGCGCCAAAAAGCTGGATCTTAACCGACGACGAGACAACAGGTAAAACCGAAATTCAAGTGCGCACCATCTACGGCCCCGTCCCTCTCCGAACTGCACATACATGGCCCGTACTGACTGCATACGATGATTTGGAGGCCTACGCAAAATCCAAAGGGGGGAGACTGCCGACAGAAGCAGAACTGAGGCTGTTTTTGGATACGTATGAGGTTGGATACGAAGGTGGAGGAAATTCCGGATTCAGGAATTGGCATCCCGTATGTCCAACCACAGGCTCTGCGTCGCCTTCTAGTAAAGGAACCAATGGTGGGATTTGGGAGTGGACTTCGACACCTTTTCAAGGTCACGCAGGATTTGTCGGTACGAATCTGTTCACGGGGTATTCAGAGGATTTCTGGGATGGGAAACATCATGTTGTTGTGAGTACTGCCGCAGTTACTTATTTATTACTCGATCTGATTGCCTTCTTTTCCGCAGCTCGGAGCGTCCTACGCCACGATTCCACGTCTTTCCTCTCGGAGGACTGTACGCAACTTTTGGCAACATAATTACCCATATGCTTGGGTCGGGGGAAGAGTTGTTTATAGTGTCGATTATTGAGTGTGTGGATGCTAAAAATCAAAGTATGAGAACGAGGTGCATGTTACTATTAGGTGTATACACTGTATACTTATGTATGTGGTGAAGCAATGGCGAAACCATCCACAATTTTCACAATGTATTCCTAAAATCATAGGTATGCACATACACAGAGGTGTTGCAGCTTTTCTATATCGGTCCATTCTACTGCAGCCGTCATTTGTAATGCACCTCTTGATGCGAGCATGGCGGCCCGAATGTCTCTATCCTATATAGGAAGAGCCTACTTCCTCTCTTTCACTCAACGGTCGCATTGGCAGTGCATAATTGCCGTCTGCGCAAGGGCTTTGAATACATTTCAGCCCTGATATATTCTCATATTTCATCATCCAGTAGAAGCTTCCGCTTCCCCGCTTTCTCCTCGAAACAGCTATATAGATATTCGAGTCATATACCTGCTCCATTCAAGGATTGCTTACAAACAGTTTCGCCATTTGAACGCTCTAACTCTGGAACATTCATATTTACGTTTACAAATCCAGTTTTGACTCGTGTCCACAGCGAGATCAAACATATATAAAGTTGCAATCATGGTAGGTCATAGTCCACGAATATCCAACGCAACTTGTCCTAGTGCAGACTCTCCTCCCCTCTCATCCAACCCTGTTCATGCCATCAATGGGATCTCTCCCGTGCTATACGTCTTCCCCTCCCCCGTTCTACTCGGAGCGAGTAAACGAAGGGGAGGAAGTTCTGGCCGCTACTCGCGTTTATCAAACACCTACAGGTTCTTTTACCGCGCGGTGCCACTGCGGTGATTTGGTAGTCACGGTGAAGGAGCAAAACGAAGACATTGAAATTCCCCTCTACCATCAGCGAGGCCTTATATTGGGAACAATCTCACATAAAGATACAGAGAATTTGTTGCAGGTGATTTTAAAGGTATAGAGAAGATGACTCCTTTATCATGCCCACTCTGAGATTATGTCAGGTCGAAGGCAAGCTCAAGCTCAATATTTTCGGTAAAAATTCAGCTTCAGTTTCTATCAAACTCGTCGATGAAAGTTACGAGCTGTGGTCCAAGAAACGGGATGGCGCAAAGTGTCCAGGTGCAATCGACTTTGCAACCGTACTTCCATCTACATTCAAGGAAGGGAACACTGAATTCCCACTTCCTCCCTCACATAAAATATCTCTTGCTGGACTCCCTGGTCTATATTCTGAATGTGCGCTCTGTACGTTCTTCCAATGTCCGGTACTGACGTTCATAGTAGGCTCTTATGCCATGAAAGTGAGCATGTTAGTTCGCAGCCCACTTTGGAATAGAACTAGAACGTCAGTCGCAATAAAATTGTACTTCTGCTTATATTGCTGAGGATATCATCAGATTCTCCATTCCTCTTAAATACTGGCCTCGAGAACGGCCCTCAATGCCTCTCATCTCGTACACAGGTGTTCCCCCGGGATGCGAGTTATTCCGGGAGACAATCAAAACTGCACCGGAAGTCTGGGTCGAAAAAAGCTCCACCTTGCACACTCGACCTTCTCTAAAGCTGGACCCCATTGAAGTCCAGGTCAGTTTTATCTCTTCCCTTCGTCGAAGGAAGTTGATCTAATCGTGACCCATCTTCGAACAGTTTTTTGTACCCTCGGAGCGAAAATTTGGACTGTCTGACAAAATACCTTTCCACGTTCAACTTACTGGATCCGACTCTTCACTACTCAAATTGTGCTCGCATCTTTTAACCGAGCAGTCTTCGTCATCTACTGCACTACCTATGCGATCGCGAGTGTTTAATCCAGATTCAGAACGTTTTCTCTCTTTGAACGTCACGCTGAACCGTCAGGTCTGTGTGGACATCAGAAATCAAGCTGTCTGGAGAAACTTCGTCATCGGTGAAGGGCAAGTCCATCCTCTTCCTCCCCACTTTGAGCCAGACAGTGATACACAACAAAAGGCCCCCGGTAAATTCAATTCAGAGTCTGTTGCACGATCTGTGCGCGATGCAGGAAGGACGGGATACCTTGATGTCGTAGGCGATATAAAATGTTCACCAGAAGTGGAACACGGTTCCTTCGATGCTGGAAAGGTGAAAGTACAGGCAAGTTACTTCCTGCTATATATATCCATGAAACTAAGGAAGTGATTTGAGAATTTAGGACTTCTTACTTCTTCAAATTGCGCCTGTGAAAGCAAGCGACAACGCTAAGTCTCCGTTCTTTCCAATCAAGATCGCTATTCCCATATCTCTTGTCTCGGAAAGTTGGAGCGAGACAGTGATCATCTAATACCCTCACACAATCCGCTATAACATTCAAGTTTTCTCGATGCATAGAAAGGTTTTTCTCGCACACGTCACTTCAACTATTCAAAAATTCCTTTTTCGACTAAGTACTTATGCAGTTATGGATCTCTCTTACTACCATATATTAGAAGGATCACTATAGAGTAACCACGAATATTCGATCAACTTTGACTTCGCTTGATTTCAGAAACTCGGAACTTGGGAAACGCGATAGAGCATCATCACGTGTCCGTGTTAGATTCGCATTTATACAGCTTTGGCCTTCTAACTTCAAGCTTCACCAGCTCACCCATCGATGAAACGCGCGAAGACAATTTCTGCGTTTGCGATCCTGTTAACAGCTCTATGGCGCATATATGCGACAATCCAGGATCTTTCTTTCAAAAATCCTCACTCGTTGGATGTCTATCTTTCAGCCAAATGTCTTCCGTTTCTCAAGAACGAAATTGTCAAATATATTCCCACTCAACCTGAAACAGTATATCAAGAGCGGTATAAGACTGTTCAAGAGATGATTTCGTGCCGACTAGCGAAGATGTCACGGAAAGAGGACAATGGGCGACCGCTAGTCAATGGTACAACAAGTTCGAGAGACCACCCAAATTTTGTGTCCTCCAATCCAGCTGGATTTCTTTCGGACACCGTATGTCCAGACGCGAACCTAGCCTTTGATTGGACGAGCCCTTCATTCCGAGAATCCCTTCGCGTTGACACTCTATGTCCACTGATTCGCCGCAAGAAGATTCTCTTTGTAGGACCAGACACAACGTTCTATTTGCACGCCAATCTACTACAAGCATTTGAGCTACATGAAAACAGATCACACAGCTGCCTTGGTACAGAATTCTGTACATTTCATCAAATTTGTCGCATGCCTCGCTCGTCAAATTCGGCAGAGCCATTCTTTCCGCCCGGTGGATTTAAGAAATATCCAAGCAACCGCGAACTCGATGCGTCTAAATCAGGCATCCTCAAATACATCTTGTCGAATTTGCTCTATGCAGGCTCTGACATGCAAGACCCGAGGTACACCGATCCCCTCGCGCAAGTCGACCAATACACAGGTGTGCGACAAAAAGAACAGTATTGGTTAGGACAGGCAAGAAAGGCGGACGTGCTCGTTCTCAACCGAGGCCCGCTTCCTGCTCCTGCGTGGACATACGATGGTACACTCCGAGGAAATTGGTCGTTTGCGCAAAAGCCACTCGGAGTCATGCGCGGTACAGGAATTGAACGAGCTGGTAGAGTGGGCGAAAACACGTTGGAGTCTAGGAATTTGTACGGAGAGGGCATATTGGATATTGCACTACGTGTTACAGTTGATAAATTTCTGCCAGAAGTTGCGGAAACGCTGGAGGCGCTGTCTAAGGAAGCACAACGACATAGGCAATTGGTACTGTGGCATGGAAGCTGGATCATCGAACCGGCGTGTGCGGGGAAAAATGTTAGAGGTTTGAGTACGCTCGATTCCAAGATGGATTCATGGACATTGTTTTATAATGCGCAAGGTAAGATGATTGTCTATCATGGTAGGGAGTGGCCTGACCATTGCGATGCTTAGTTCACATGCAGAACTATGTGCTTCGAGCTCTGCTTCCGCATTACAAAGTGTTATTCATCCCCATTATTGTGCCTTCATGGTTCTCAAGCGAGATAGATATGGGGTACTCGAAAAAAATGATAATGGGTCGAAAGGATTGTTTGAGATACCCGTTTGGATCGATCCTGGAAGAGACGACGAGGGAAGCGGTGCTTCGAGGCATATCGCTGGCACTGGAGGGGATCCCACTCGATCTCTAGTGTATCATTTCTTCTTCTTCTGGACTTTCTTCTTGGGGCATTCACTAACTCTATCGGCCTCGTCTCTTATCCCACAAAACCCTCCCTTTTCCAACGCTTCTTTCGCTACATGGGTAATTCGCCTCCACCTGTCACCCCCCAACTGCACACCTCCATACCATCTTGAACAGACGACTACAGTGTTTTCACAACCTGTCACGTCGAGAAGCCGAGCCAGATGGTTCCCGCTGCCGCCCTCTCCTCCATCATGTTGTCCAGTAACCAATTTCGATATTGAATGGGACGTTGGAGATTGTGGCTCGGAAGTACGGTAAGCGTACATACAATGTGTGGCTTTCTTAAGCTTCGGGGAAGCTGTCAGGACTTCCAGGAACAAAGGAAACAGACTGTCGCTAGGTAATCTTGAAGCATGTGCTACGAAGATCGATTTTCGATCGTGAAGCCGTTCCGAAGCGTATATGGGGTATGGCCAGCTGCTAGAATCTAAAAAAACCACGTTCAGGAAGGGAAAAGCCAAGCACACTTGGGTCCGTCTCTCACTGGCAGTTTCGGTGGATAAATTACGTCGCTGAATGATGAAAGTTGGTCTCTGTCGAGCAAAGAAACGCATGGACTAGTAAGAATTCGGAATGTTCATTGAACGGAAGTTTCATGATTCAATGAACGCTTTGCGGCCCGTGAGACAGTTTTAGAATTGCGAGTGCCATGTGCTACGTGCAAAACCTTCATGCAACAGTGCTGGCCGATGAAGATCCGCAAGGTGAAAGAGCCAGCTGAAAACCCAAGTAGACAGGAAGGGGAAATCTTGGACCATAGGACTATCAGGAGAAAATGAGAAAGTGCACGTTGGTCAATTAGTATTCGGATTATTTGTTCGATAGGCTCGCTGAGACCACCCAGAACAGTCCAAATTACAGAAGAATTTGCTCCATCTGGCCCGAATTGCGCATGATTATCAAGTAGATCGCAAGTGAGCAAGAAAAAGATGTATATAAGACCAGCACATGAATCAAAACAGTTTCGCTCCCGGTTCTTTCTTACCCATCCTCTACATACCACCGCTGTCCAACTGCACTTTACTTTCTCGTCGTTATGCGTATGTCGTAGAACAGCAGGACATGTCTTGCTTTCCATGCTCATGATGAACCAGGTTTGATCATACGTGAAACTCCTCCCTCTGTTGGCGACTATATCGCCCATTACATCTGTAGACGGTATGTTGAATTTGCCGTTCATTGAAACTGTTTTCATTGACCGTGCATTATGTAGCATAAACGATTTCGCTCCTACTGCCGAGAAACCTTTTGTCCTTGGCCTGCCGACAGGCTCTTCGCCCATACCTACATACAAGGCCCTTATCAAGCTTGTCAAAGACGGAAAATTATCGTAGGCTCATCTGACAAGATTTATGTCGGAAGGTTACGAACTACCTTTCTATAGCTTCAAACATGTCGTGACTTTCAATATGGACGAGTACGTTGGCCTTCCCAAAGACCATCCGGAATCATATCATACCTTCATGTTCCGTGAATTCTTCTCTCATGGTGTGTATAATGTTATATTGATTTTGTATGATTTCTGAAGACCATCCTTGCAGTCGACATACCTCCTTCGCAAGTCCACATCTTGAACGGAAATGCCATAGACCTCATTGCCGAGTGCAACTCTTATGAAGAGAAAATCAAAAAATACGGGGGTATTGAACTGTTCCTTGGTGGTATCGGAGAGGATGGCCATATCGCTTTCAATGTAAGCAGTTCCGTCCATTACCATGGGACTCTCGAAAGTCTGAATAATTCGATACAACATAGGAACCTGGTACGCACTTAAATCATTGGATAACTACATAGGGAAGGAGCCTCATTATGGTTTCTATTTGCAGGATCTTCCCTTGCGTCCCGAACTCGTATCAAGACGCTTGCGTACGACACTATCCTCGCCAATGCACGTTTCTTCAACAACGATATCAGTGCTGTGCCGCACATGGCTTTGACTGTCGGCGTTGCCACAGTGCTAGATTCTAGAGAGATCGTTGTTGTCGTTACCGGGCAGCGGAAGGCTTTGGCTCTGAGCAAAGCAATTGGTGTGCTCCGTTTATTTCTTGTGGAATTATAAATACTCACAGAGCACGGCTCGGATTCTTTCTGTAGAGGGGGGTGTAAACCACTTGGTATGCCCCGTCTTCGCAGGAATATCAATCTCAGCTCACATCCATCTTACATCTTTGACAGTGGACCCTCTCCGCGCTTCAATTGCACCCCTGGGCTCTTATCGTTGTTGATGAGGATGCGACCGCTGGTACGTCACAGATCTTCACGTTCACCCCAATATCTTACATCACCTTGTCAATCTTCCTTCCAGAGCTCCGCGTGAAGACCGTCAAGTACTTTAAATCTATCGAACGTGTGCAAGACGAAGTAGAGGCTACTCAGCGTGAGCTCAAAGCCAAGGGCAACGTCCCAGTTCCCCAGGTTGGCAGCATGGAGTGAGGTGGACCTCCCCTCGTACTCTATATACACCGATCCCCCCCCCAAAAAATGCAAAGTGCAAACGGGGCAGGAATTAACCACTGATACTCAAGTGCCTATTCCTCTGTAAGACGATACAATGATTCACCGGGTTTTCTGTCTAAAATGTGTGCTACATACTTGTCGTTCTTCTTGTAATTACATAGAATTTTACTGTTGCATGTGCATATTGCTGTCTGGAAACCAAATGTTCAAAATCGTTACCTATAATATCCTGTATTTCCAGCGTTCTTCCGACGTTCCGTTGTATTTTTGCTATTTGTGTATCTATTGTAGTTGTGTAGTTGTGTATTTGTGTATCGTCCTGTATATTATGTTGTGATTGATGTATATTATGATCTCTTCCGAATACATGCATAATGAATTATCCTACAACTTTGGCTTCTTTCCTTGTGGGGATAGGTATGTTAATTGGTCTTTTGGTTCGTGATATAGATGATTGTGTTAAGATGAGCACCATAGGCACTTGAGGATAATACAGACTACCTCCAAGTGTCATTCGTAGCGTATGTTCCATTGGCGGGAGTTGTAATCTCCATGTTCGGATCGGACTCCCAGGTGACAGTACCCGATCCATCTTTCTTTATGTACTTGTATTGAATATCCGTACTTCCAGGAAGATTCACCGTGGCTTGGATCATAAAGCGTTAGATACTACTACATAACATTCGAGGTAGACTTAGGCTTACCGCTCCAAGTGGGATAATTTGCGGAGCTCAAAAGGATAGCATTATCAGTCGACCAGTTTTCAAGAGCGTCAACTGCGCCAGTCAGGTAGACATTTTCTATACAGAACCATAACTTGTTAGTCTGGGTCTGGGACGAGAGAAAACAGCTTACGGCCTTCAAAAGTGGAAGCATCGACATTGAAAGTCACAGACACCGTTTGAGCGGCAGGACCCCCAGCACAAATCAGCGAGAGGCCTTGGGCACCCCAACTACCAGGGATGACACCCGCTCGAGCATCAAACGCCGTCAACGCAGATGCATAACTCCATGTCAGATCCACTGCGCTCAGGGGAGTCCCATTGCTCCTGCTGATTTGTTCGGCCAGTCCCCCTGATGGTGGTGTATAGTTGGCTACGAGCGCGACAAAACCGTCGGAAAAGGCTTTTACTGCTGCAGTAAGGGTATCGAATTCGGGCGATGAAGCGGTATATGTGCCTGCAGTGATCGTCGAGTCAAACTGCTTGAAGAAGGGAAGAGAGATGTTGGTAATGTCGAGCGATCCTTGACTATTCCAAACGATTAAAGAATCGTACAGTTGTTCCGCTACAGCAAGTGTGGTAAGATACCAGGGCTATCCATGTCTAGTGAGTTTGGCACAGGTTGAAGAAGCAGAAAACGACTTACATTCCCACCCATGTAAACATCCTCCGGATACCGCCCTGTAAGGACAGCTTCATTCGAAGAGATGCCATAATTGATTTCATATGTATTCCGGAACGCGTTCACGTAGGTAAAGAGATTCAGGAGCGCAACGTCAGAGCATGGTTGAAAGGTGATGGCGTCACAGCCAGCAGCGGCGTCGAACGTGTGAATACTTGCGAGAACGCTGTTAGCATCAATGCCAGATCGTCCACCTCCCGTGTTAGCGGTCATGTATCCTGTAGGATTCCAGTAAGACTGGAGGAAACAAAGCAGAAAGTCCGCTTGATTTCCATAGCTGGAAGCGAGCGACGTTTGACCGATAGCTCTAGCGAGCGTGGTTCCTTGACGAAGGGCACGATGTTGGACGGCAGTAGAGAAGAACGAAGACGAATAAATTTCCTCCCATAGATCATAGCTGAAAAAGAAAAGTTCAACGGAAGAATCACAAAGAAATTGTGCCAGATACATACGTGCTTTGGTTCCAATTGGAAGATACATAGTTCAAATCGTTCTCAATGATGGGCCACAATGTATCCGTCACGTAAGACGTATTGCCTTCAGATAAAAGATAGTTTGCCCATGTTATGAGGGCAGTAGACCGAAGGGCAGGCCCATCTAAGTCGCGTCAAAAACATAGTAGGTCGAAGAAACGAATGTATACCTCGCTGTGGACGACTAGAAAAAGAATTAGAGAAGTGCAAGTCGAATAGTCATCAAACATACCCCCAGGGTCCAGTGAACGCAGTCTCGTTTACGTAGAACTTGGGCTCGCCAAGGCCACCGGTAGTGATATCACCCGAAGGATTGGGAATCTGTTGAACGATATCCTGAGCTCTAACATAGTTATCAATCTCTCCTCGAAGCGTGGTGTCAATACCGAGTGTGAACCTGACCATTTCGTTATTTTTGTTCCAGTCAAAATATAGTCAATTACTCACTGGTCGATGATAGTCTGAAATGTCAAGGCTGAGTCTCTTGTCCACGTATAAAGGTAATCTGGATTTTCTGTAGATGGCGAGGCAATGACGATTCCAGAAAAGGCTCCTGATGATTTGCTGCCAGATGGACCAATGTTGGCGAGCATGGATGCTTTGGCGATGGGCGATTCAGATGCTACATATGCATCAATGACGCTGGATTGTGCCCAAACGCTGGGAGCAAATAACGCGAGGAATACAGCAGAGAGGAGCATTGCTGAGTTCACTTGAAAGTCGATGACAAAGGAGTGCTTGTGGAAACATATAGGGACCTGCTTTTAAGCTCAGTTCCGATCAGGTATTTGAATGTATGTATGTAACCCGGATATGCTCCTACTTATGCCATTCGAATTTTGCGAACCATTCTGTGCGTCGCGGTAGACTCCGGCTATTGCATGGAGTGCTCTCTTAAATTTCCGTTCTGAAATGGCATAAAATTTCGCTTTCAGACATTGGCATTGAGGGAACGCACTTTGTCTTCCCTCTCGTGAATTCAGGCCCGCGACTACACTGGCATGGCAAAGAGAGTGATAGCTGCAGCGGTTGATTAGCCAATATTTCTTGACTATATGCATAACCCTAACTTCTCCATACGGAGTGCCAGCCGGCCGATTTTTACGTGATCATTGAATACTTGGCCCCCAGACCCATTTCCAGCGTCATTGCTTGTTCAAGACCTTGTTCACATTTACAGAAAAAAACCTAGACTACCACTGAGATTTTCTTGGAGTAATGGCACTCAATCATATGTCTAAGAATGGTCGCCTTTTGTATCGTCGATGAAGAAACAAGGTGGTGTATTTAAAGAATAAGAACAAAGGATCCAATGAAAGCGAGCAAACTGAAAAATACAGGATATCGAAAAGGCGTGTCTCTTTGAATTTTTTGATCGTTCAAACACTCAGGATATCCCCTCCACTCATCGCCAAGTGTCGTTCTCAATGTACGAACCACTTGCAGGAGTTGTAATCTCCATGTTCGGGTCTGATTCCCAGGTGATGCTAGAGCCGTCAATACGGACATACTTGTACTGTATGTCCGTGCTCGCAGGGAGATTAACCGTAACTAATGAACGAGTGAGTAAGCGACACGGCGACACGAACAGTGTCATTTTTGACGAGAAGGACGTACTGCTCCAGATGGGGTAGTCCGCAGAACTCAACAGCAAAGCGGTGTTCGGGTCCCAGTTTTGAAGGGCGTCAACAGACCTACGTTTTTTATTAATTCACGGAAGATACGGACATTTCAGTTATTCTATACGTACCCGCAAATATAAATGTTTTCTGAGGCATAGTGAGATGTGAGTTTGTGAACGGATTAGTGGGGTCACCCGACGTACCTCCGTAAACAGTGATAGCATCGACGTTGAATGTGACGGCAACGGTACCTGCTCCTCCTCCTCCTCCAGTGGAAATCCCACATGTGCTGGTCAAGCCTTTTGCGCCCCAGCTAGCCGGGATAACTCCTGCTCGAGCATCAAAAGCAGTCAGAGCGGAGGCATAACTCCAGGTCAGGTCTACAGCACTCAATTGGGACCCGTCAGTTTTGGAATACCTGAGAACAACTTGATATCGAGATACGACGCTATAAAAAGGACATCAGCTTACTGTTCTGATAATTCTCCGTCTGAGGGTGTATATTTTGCCACAATTTCCACGAACGCGTCAGCATAGTCCTGAATGCCAGCAGTAAGGGTACTAAAGGTACTAGTGCTCGAGGCATAGCTGCCTACAGCTACGGAAGAGTCGAAGACTTGGAAAAATGGAAGGGAAAGGGAAGTGACATTAAGAGATCCTTGTGCATTCCAGACGGTGAGGGAGTCATAGAGCAGCTCGGCGACAGCAAGTGTAGTCAGATACCAAGGCTATTCAGATTTTTGAATCGTCAACCAGAGCGAACTGAACGATGAACATCAATTCCTACTCACATTTCCACCTTGGTACGAGTCCTCTGGGTATCGTCCAGTGGCAACACCTGAATTTTCAGCTATCCCAGAATTGATAGAGTAGACGGATCGGAAAGCGTCGACGTATGTTAGCAAATTTGATAAAGCGACGTCAGAGCAAGGTTGGAAAGTAAGAGCATCACAGCCAGCAGCGGCATCGAAAGTATGGATGCTGGCAAGAACTGTGTTCGCGTCCTTGCCTGATCTGCCGCCTCCAGTGTTGGCTGTAATGTAGCCTGCAGTATTCCAAAAAGACTGAAGGAAGCAAAGCAGGTTTTCGGCCTGTGCAGTCCAGCTCGATACAACAGATGTCTGACCGATAGCATTTGCTAGCTGAACACCCTGCCGCAAGCTGCGATGCTGGACGGCTGTGGTAAAGAACGATGACGAATCAACTTCCTCCCAAAGGTCATACCTAGTAGAACACGGTTAACGACGAAAAATTTCAAATATAGCAATTAGACACAAACGTAGATTGATTCCAATTTTCCGCGACATAGTTGAGGTCATTCTGAATGATGGGCCACAGAGTATTAGTGACATAAGTGGTGTTGTCCTCAGTCAGGAGATAATTCGCCCATGTTATGAGGGCATTCGAACGCAGGGCGGGGCCATCTAATAAACTGCGGTCAAAACTAGATATTTGTTGGTGATGAATTCATAATATACCTCTTTGTGGACGTCTGGAATATACCACGTCAATAAACATTCGAACACGGACAACAACGTTTTCAAACTTACCCCCAGGCTCCGGTAAAAGCAGTTTCATCGATATTGAACTTGGGTTCACCTGAGCGTACATTAGAAAAGAACAGAAACACTCCCGACGTGTCGGACAATAAGAGCTTGAACCTACCAAGACCGCCAGTGGTAATAGTGCCGGATGGGTTGGAAACCTGTTGAATGATAGCCTGAGCTCCGACGTAGTTGTCGATCTCGCTACGCAAAGTCGTATCAAGACCAAGGGTGAATCTAGAAGCAGCACAGACTTTTAGTCAGTAGAGGATAGTTGAAAGGCAAGGAAGTAATTTACTGGTCAATGATAGTTTGGAAAACAAGAGCAGAGTCTCGGGTCCATGTATATAGGTAGTCGGGGTTCACGTTCGACGGCGAAGCGATCACTATTCCTGACAGAGCTCCCGAAGACTTGGACCCCGAAGGACCAATGTTGGCGAGTAAACCTGCTTTTGCAAGCGGCGATTCCGTGGAGACATACGCGTCGACCGTGCTGGACTGAGCCCAAGCGTTGCGAACAACGAGGAAGCTGTACAAGATGGTTAACAACATGCTGAGGACAGACGTAGAAAATGAGGGGAGCTCTGGTCCTTTGTTAACAAATTCTTCAAGCTTTTATGCAGAGACGTGTTACCCTTCCCTTGCGAAAACATGACGCGACATGCCATTACGCGACTTGAAATTCCCCAAAGTAGACTGGTGTAAAGAAAACATCCATAGAGCTGCTGCTTTGGTAACTCCGAGTCAGAAATTTAGAGCCTTGAGCCTAATAAAGGTACCCGAAAAAAAGTTGTAAACCCTAAGAAATATAGAAGCTTATGCGTAGATCATCGCGGTATAGAAAACCAAAAGCAGATGAAAGTAAGGGGACGAGTCATATGTTGAAGGGGACGCGTGGACGCCGAAGAATCGTGCTAATTTTGAACTCGCACACATGGTAGGAGATAAATCGATCGAAACTGAAGTCAGAAGTTGTTCTTCTGGACAAATGACGACGTAGCCTATTTTGACATAGATACGTCCAACTGATCCCTTGTCCAAAATTCGTGTTTCGGTAAGCTGTGAATAGGACTTGTGGGGCAGTGGGAAAGTTGGCTGGATTCGTTCCTTTGCGTACTGTGACTGTACATAGCACAATCGTTATATGTAGATGGCCCACATCACACCGAAGCATCACACCGCGGATATAAGGGGGAAGTGCTTAGCCACATTGGAGGCACTGTCACACCTAATTGTCATTCAAGATATTTGTTGAAAACCCCACATATACTTAAAAGCATTTCTGTTACAAATGACAGTGATCTTCTGTTCAAGATATTTACCTGGTACTTATTACCAAGATATTACTCCA
Organism: Lentinula aff. lateritia; assembly: GCA_027886305.1. Classification (NCBI taxonomy): domain Eukaryota; kingdom Fungi; phylum Basidiomycota; class Agaricomycetes; order Agaricales; family Omphalotaceae; genus Lentinula; species Lentinula aff. lateritia. The sequence goes on along the minus strand of MU795001.1, from coordinate 37,700 downwards.
TTTCATCCGACCACATGGGTAGCGTGAGAGGAAACGACAACCTCCGTTGTGCTGCATTGGGGACTTGCACTAGTGATTGTGAGGTCGTGATGGAACTTTTTCTTGAAATCTTGGAAATGTTGCTGAGACGTGTTTCCGAATCGGCTATTGACGTGCGGCGAACTCGAGTAATGCCGTCTGAGTTCAGCGGAATAGTTGATAATGTTGATATCTGGTCTTCAGTTGTGCTTGGACTTGATACTTGATGTAAAACAGGTTTCTCGGGACATCCACAGGTCCCTGGAAAATTACACGGAGGTCGAATCACAGGCGAAGCATCAGCAGGACCAGACGGGAAAGGTAGAAGGGTCAGATCAGGACGATGGAAGACGCAAGGTAGAAGGATTGAGACGATGATCGCGAAGGGGAACGGAGCAGGCGAGGAGTCGATGTCACGTTTCCATACGTTTTTGTCGAACGAGAAGTGAGTCAACATAGCTAAAGCAACTAGTATGATCGTGTAGCCGAACTCTTTCAAGATGTACAGTTGGGTTAGTTATCTTGTACGTACTACAAGAAACTCCAACAACTCACGAGTGAACACGACGGCGAGTACGATACGAATCCAGACATAGATCGTGAAACCCATATTCAAACGCGCTATTTCTTTGTCGTTGACTTCAAGCGATACAACGAGCAGAGATAGCACTGAGTAATCGCTTAAAGTAGAATCGGCCATATTGAATAACGACGGACCTGAATTCAATGCAAATGCCGCAAAGCTACTACAGAGCTCTTGCAATACGGAGGTAGTATGTTTGAACAACGGCTTGGCGACAGCTCTGGGAAGAAGGATTGGGAGCGGCATTGTCTGCAGTAGTAAGTCCACGTACGAGTTGACAAAAAGAAATACCAGTGCGACTTCTAGAAACCCGATGATCCAAATAGTGTTACGAGACATAAATGAGCGACAGAGATAGATAGCTAAAGCTAGACAAGCGATATGAATAGAAGCGAGATTGACTGTGAAGCAGATTATTCTTGTTGCAGAGGTACACATAAGTTGGTGAAGAAAGCTTGCCAGATAGAATTCGCCTAATAGTAGAGAATCTAAAAGCCATGTTGTGGCAGTTGGATAGTTGAAGACGCCCTGTATGTTAGAAGATATTCTGGTGGTTGTTCTTGTGAGATGCGAAATTCAAATTTCAATGTCACTGCATTGCCACTGCCTGTGTGATACGGTAGCACGTGGCCCGTGTTTGTGACAGCAACCTCATTGCTTTCAACAACTTGAACCCCCTCCGTCTTTAGCTTTGGCGCGTAGACCAAAGCACTCTCGTGTCTTAAGCTATGAAGAGCAGATATATTAGAGTTCTCCACTCTGTTTCTCCTGCACAAACCTACGTTCTTTCTCGTTCACCATCTCCCGTACAGATTTATCCTATAAACGAAAATTCTACCGGAAACTCGACCCAGTTTGCCAGCGCTTCTCTTAAGAGCTGTATCGATATCATATACAACTCTAGCCCTGAACTTTTTAATAACAGCAAGAAAGATTTCTCGGTGTACTCCCTAGATCCCTTGGAATCACTGGCTTCAGTGGCTAGCACTAGCACTTCATCGCAGACAGTTTCAGTGGCATGTGGTCGTATATCTTCTATACGGACATCGGATGGGCATTTTACTGTGACCGGGACGTTAGTGAATGACAGGATAGGACAAGAGGCCTTACAAGTGGTTTTTGTGCTTTGCGAGGTGCGTTGACAAAAATGTTCTCCGACAGTCTTCTGATCCCTATTTTGCTTAGACTCCTGCTATCTACCAAGGTAAGACCTCAAACAAATGAATGGAGTAATGTGCTTGTATTGACTTATTCAAAAAAAGTGCCCGACCCTGCGGCAGCTGGCAGAATCAGCGCTGCTCTTGCGCGTCAAATGGGAGAGAGTGATAAGGCGCAAAGGCGTAAACAGAGAGAAATGGAACGACTCAATAGTAAACCTGCTCCTGCTCTGAAGACTGAAGCGGATCGCATATTGGAGGCGTCCGGCGATTCGTGCTTAATTCAGCCTTCAGGTCCCTCATTGGCCCTACCAAAACCATTTGCTTACCGGTACTCTTCTTCACAATCGTCCCATTCAACATATACCTCAAGTGCACTACCCATTCAGAATCCACATGCGCTTCTGAATTCTCAGTCTGCCTCGTCGTCTGTCCAGGAAGTTTCTTCACAAAACCTGTCTTCGGAGCTTCTATCCATATTGGAAGCAGCGAAACATAATCCGCAGGTCAATCGTGAAGCTTTGTTACGTGTTATAAGCTTCATCGATTCCGCCACTAAGCAGAATACAGCCCTCACAATCGCAGACGCTCTCAGGAAACTAGCGCCTTCACAAGCTCCTGTAACATTACCCCAAGCACCACAAACACCGCCGCGAACCCCTTCTGCTCCTACTGCCCCTACGTCACCTGATGATACAATCGTAATTCTTGACAAAGAGAATGTTAATCCGTCTGCATTTCGCAGGCGTGCAGAACGTGACGCAGAGGAGGGAAAAGCCTTTGCGACTCTCCCCACAAATATTCCTCCTCAGTTGCCGCAGCAGCAGGTCCTCCTAGCTTCCGGCGTTAGTCAGTATCTACAGCCCACTACTACTTTCACCAACGAAGCCATTCCTTCTGTTCCGAGCACTAGAAAGCGGACCCTGAGTGAAGTTCTAGATGACACTCGTTCCTTCAAACGAAATCAAGAGCGAAATGACACATTTTCTTCACCCCCACGATCAAATAGGACAACCATGAGCCCCGGGTTTTCAAAGGACCAACCTATTGTCATACCTGATTCCCCCTCCATGCCGAAACCAGGTGGTCAGAGAACACAATCTCGAGCACGACTAAAGATGCCATACGTGGTTCCCGATTGGGCTCGGACACAGACAGCCCTGCAACCGAGATTGTCAGAAGAGGCCCTGTCGATGATGAAGGAGATGGAACAGCGCAAGCAGGAAGAAAAGTTGGTGAAGAGAATGAAATGGTCGCAACAAAGGAAATCAGGACCAATGCATAGAACCATGAGCACACCTGCGGTGTTCTCAAGTGGGGCCGATGAGCCTGTCGCATCCGGCTCTACGCTCTCTTCATTTTCGAAGAAAAGGCCGATCGCGGCTCCCACACCGCATCTCGTACCAGATCCACTACTTCCCGTCATTGCTGCTGCCGGCACCTCTATATCGTTTCCATCTTCTCCTCAGCGCACACCCTCTCCTTCTCCTATGCAGCCTCCTGCACTCCCACAAACACCCCCACGTAGACGCTTTGCTTCTTCAAGCTCGTCCCCTGAGGATGAATACTCATTGTTCACCCCTCGTGGAATGGCTACACGACAGAGAGGCCCATCTGTATTCGAAAGCCTGACTATCACCCAATCACCCAGCATTCGACCTATTCACAGGCGCGAGGCTACGCCCCCACCTTCCAGTGAACCCGTTGCAGCAGAAGATGATACTGCGAGCTTTCAAGGAGATGACTCGGATGATGAAGATTTCCTTACTCAAGAGTTGAACAGCGCGATGGAAGAGACCGAGATTTCCGCAATCTTGCCAGTCGAGCGATCCGACAAAGAGATAACAGATTCTCGTGGTGATATCGATGCTCATATCCAGGACGAAGATGAGGACGGGCCTGGCAAACCATTTTGGCCAGGGCTTCCTCCGTCGTCTCCACCGCCTCAGAGTAGTCCTATGCTTCAACCAACTGATGACCTAGAAGACGACTTCGAATTACCTACCGTTTCTTCGGACTTTGACATTGAAGACTTTCCGCCCAAAACTGAGCAGATAGTTGACTCTGAAAATGTAGAGAACGCGTTCTCTGATGTGGACCATGGAGCAAACCATTTTGATGATACCGCACTCGCTGCCATACTGGAAATGTTAACTAACTCCAATAACGTCAGCTCAGGTTCACCTTTTATCGCAGAATATTCTGACGACATATTCAAAGACTTGGGAGCCGTCGTCGATGAAACGGGACAAAGTCAACATGTTGATACCGCACATAGAGATAGCCTCCCAGGATTCCCTTCTGAAATCACTCCCGACAACCCCGGATTCTGGAATGCAGTAGGACCTCTGCTCAACTAAATTCCCAATAGCGATACCGTTATTGAGGGATCCAATCCAATCAAGAACCTCTTGAGCGGTTGTGTGCTCTAATTCCCGCAATTTGTGGTTACTCCACCATTGTGTTTTGTAATCTTATAATGACTATATCGCTCTTCGAATTGTAAATTATTTCTGCTATCTTCCTCGCTTTCAGTCCCTTTGCATACCACACATTGTAGTTTCATTATCATTGAATGGAAAGACCGTTCGCTGTTCACTTGGTTTTTGTGAAGGCGGATTGAGCATCATTGTAACAGATGCTGATGATTTATGTAAATAACCACAGCATTTTCGACAACTGCTAAGTAATATTTGCTCAACGTCTTGGAAGTGACATTTGTGTAATCGACCTCCACAAGTGTGTTCCATTATTGAGTATCGTTCAGGTTAATAAGACGAGACTCGAACCAGTCATTGTCACTCCTGCAGAGACGTGATATAAGCGCCAGTTTCAAGACCGAGGCCAGTATAATTTCACTATCTTACCTTACTCTATATTATCCCAACTGGTGCATATCAGGAAGTGTCCAGTAAAAAGCGCCACATTCCGAAGAGCACATTAGCCAAGAAACCTGCTACCAGCCCAAACTGTATCGTCCGCCTAGGACTGTTCAAGAAAGCGAAGACAGGAAAGGAAAAGTAGCACATACGGAAACACTACGCTTTCAGCGGGTCGGTGCTCGATCCCATCTTCCCAAAATATGGGCTGCGTAGGTTTATTGCCATTGATGAATGCAGGTATGAACGGAAAGAAAAAGCCAATAATGATGCCAATCATTGCCGGAGAGTTGGAATTGGAGGGATTAGACAAGGAGACATCGTTATTGTCCAAGTTGTCTATCCACTGCTCTTCGAGCGCACGAGCATGCTCGTCATCTAAAAGCACAATTGAGCTTGAGGTCGATATGTAAAGTAAATTTCTTCACAGTCTTCGTCCAAGTCGAAATCTCGGTCGTCTAAAAAGTTGGAAGTCGACTGACTGTGAAACTGACGTCGGATTCCCGCAATATCTTCTTCTGAGAAGCCCAAGGAGGCAAGCCTGTCGAATCCCCTCGCAGGCTGGATTTGAGAGATCTGGCGACAGCGTAAGAGTTGTTGTCAGGAGGCAGAGGAAATATCATACTTGTTCTTTACTCTCGTCGTTCTCTAATTCATTCGGCTCTAGTTCTTGCCCCACCGAACAATGCAGCCATGCGACATGTGGACTATCCGCTCCCACTTGACGCTCTTCCGGAGGCTTGAGCCACGAGGAGACCAACGTGCTATCGGTTAGCAGTCTTCCTGAGTATCTGAGGCATAAGTTTAATGCAGATCACAATTCGAATCGTCGCTAGGTCGCACATGAGCCGCAACCTTCGGTCTTTGAATTCTGGTCTTTGATCCCGAATCTTTGGACCTTGACTAATTAGATTGTAAGGATATTCCAAGGTCGATACTCCTCACATATTTCTTGATATCTCGAATAGTGTCCTGTTCATTGACAGCTAATTCCAGATCAGGTGCATCCTCTGTGAAGCGGACGATGAAGCTTCTTATGTCTTTTGGAGATGTAGCAATACTTGAAGTTGACGCCCCTCCGGTAGGAGGATCAGAGGCTTTCTGTTTGCCTTTCGCCTTTTCACTAAGCATCATGGGTATGTGCGACAAGGGTGTTTCCAACATTGACCAGTGACCTGACTTTGCGTACCTTACCGATTATTCTCACGTATCAAAGCCCTTTCTGACCTCCCTTACCGGAACATCAGCTTAACCTCAGTTGTCTGTTTCTAACGTAGCATTAATTGGTAACGTGCATGGCGTGTATGTGAATACAAAAAGTGCACTTGGATCAGAAAATTCTCGCTGGTGGTAATCATTATCGCCAGGTATCATTCTCAATGAAGGAACCACCGGAAGGAGTGTTGATCACATCATTGGGGTCAGACTCCCAGGTCAGACTGGAGCCAAATTTTCGAATGTATTTGTATTGGACCTGAGTGTTGGCGGGTAGATTAACGGTTACTGAAAGCCAAGTCAGAACGACGCATGAGGGACATCTGGGAATGGTACTTACTGCTCCAAATAGGATAAGTCGCAGCACTCAGGATAAGGGCAGTATCAGGATCCCAATTTTGAAGTGCGTCCACGGAACCGCAGATGTATATATTCTCTGTGCAAGTGAGAGGCAACAGTATTAGTTAATAATTTGTATGGACATCTTTGGTTACTCATACCCCCAAATACTGTCGTGGCGTCTACGTTGAACGTGACAGAAACAGTACCAGAGCTACTTCCGCCCCCGCCTCCAGTGGAGATACCACATGAACTGGTCAAGCCTTTCGCTCCCCAACTTGTAGGAATAACGCCAGCGCGCGCGTCGAAGGAAGTGAGGGTAGCGGCATAGCTCCACGTCAGATCGGTGGCACTCAAAGGTGAACCGTCAGATTTTGAGTATTGCTCAGAAAGAGAACCACTGTGATGTTATAAGATTTCCCAGTTGCTAAATGAGAACCAAACCCTCACCTAGACGGTGTGTATTTCGCCACCGTGGCGACAAATCCATCAGCAAACGTTTTAACAGCAGTCGTAAGAGTGGTAAAAGTGGACGAAGTCGATGTATATGTTCCAACCGTGACACTGGCATCAAAGAGCTGGAAGAAGGGAAGAGAAAGGCTGGTGACATTAAGGGATTTCTGTTGATTCCATACGATGAGAGAATCATAGAGCTGCTCTGACACTGCAAGGGTTGTAAGGTACCACGGCTATACAAAATTCTTCAGCGACAGATCTTTGACCACGAAGCAAATTTGATAACCCACATTTCCACCCATGTAGCTGTCCTCTGGATATCTACCGGTGGCTGCAGCGACGTTATCAGCAAGACCGGAGTTAATAGAATAAACGCTTCTGAATGCGTTAACATATGTCAACAAATTTGAGAGGGCAACGTCTGAGCAAGGTTGGAACGTGAGAGCATCACAACCAGCAGCAGCGTCAAAGGTATGTATGCTCGCGAGAACCGTGTTCGCGTCTTTGCCTGAGCGGCCGCCTCCGGTATTAGCTGTGATATAACCGGCAGTGTTCCAGTAGGACTGAAGGAAACAAAGCAGGTTTCCCGCTTGGGTAGTCCAGCTGGATACAGCGGAGGTCTGCCCTATGGTATTTGCAAGCTGAACACCTTGACGAAGACCGCGATGCTGGATAGCCGTTGTGAAAAAGGACGACGAATCGACTTCTTCCCAGAGATCAAACCTGACGTGAAGTCATGAACAACATGAGGTTCACTGTGTTTCGGAAATACTTACGTGCTTTGATTCCAGTTTTGCGCTACGTAGTTCAAGTCGTTTTGGATCAGAGGCCATAGCGTATTCGTGACGTATGATGTGTTGCCTTCCGTCAACAAAAAGTTCGCCCAGGTGATCAAAGCAATGGATCGAAGGGCAGGTCCATCTAAAGCACCTAAAACGAGTGACTACATTGTCATTACGGAGAGCGCACCTCGTTGAGGGCGACTAGAAAAAATTTGTCAGTCACACACAGTGTTAGTAAGGACTAGCAATTAAACTTACCCCCAAGCACCCGTGAAGGCAGTCTCGTCAATGTTGAATTTTGGTTCCCCTGAGTTCATGCATACGTCGGCTTTCGGCGTGCTTTCTGATGAACATACACTTACCAAGACCTCCGGTAGTAATAGTGCCAGAGGGGTTGGAAACTTGCTGGATGATAGCTTGCGCAGCAACATAATTGTCGATTTCCCCTCTTGTACTAGTGTCTATGCTCAGCGAAAACCTGGCAGACAGTCAGATTCTTGGCACGGACATTCGAGCGACAAATCCTTACTGGTCGATGATGGTTTGAAATACTAGTGCGGAGTCGCGAGTCCAGGTATACAAGTAGTCAGGGTTCACATTAGATGGCGAAGCGACCACAATCCCCGACTTCGCGCCCATTGATTTAGATCCCGAAGGACCTATGTTGGCGAGTAGTCCAGCTTTGGCTAGCGGTGATTGAGAGGCAACATACGCGTCCACTGTGCTGGACTGAGCCAAGGTCTTTCCAACGACAAGAAATGCACACAAGGTAGAGAATAACATGGTGAAACCAACGATAGAGAACGACAATTCGCTGCCCTTGAAAGCGAAGAATATACGGTCTGATATAGGCCACAAAGATGCCTTGGCTCAAAATGGAATATACGAGCTATGTTGGCGACCATAGATTTCTTGAATGGAAGTGCCCATTCAGGCAAAATCAAAGGATTACATAAATTGAGCTTACACGGTTGAACAGCAAAGACAAGGTGTCAATCCTTGGCTTTCGGTCAGCAGCCTGAAATTTACAACAAATCACATGTGCTGACTATGATATTTTCGCTGCAAAACGCCAAAAAAAATATGTACACGAATTCTCGCGCAAAGCCAAGACACAGTATATTGTTCGGTGATCTCGGGATATTGTGACGTGGTGTTGAGGATTCTGCCCAGGACAAGAAGGCTATTGAGCTGTCGAAAATTGGCTGGTTCGTCTAAATCAGTATCTTTGTTCGGTCGTTTCCGGAGAGGGACGGTTTACTCACTATATGATCCTCCTTTCAAACAGAGACACACGACAGTGAGAGAAAGACGACGGGACCTTGAAAGTGAAACTCCGAAAATTTTGAACCTGAATGCAAGAGAGAAAAAAAACATGATGACTTGTGAAAGAATCATTCAACAATAGCAGGAATATCGACGTGTCGAGAGGCCTTGATTCGACATTTAAAGACTTGTGGTCCTGAAGCACCTGCTTCTTGCAACTTCTTGACTTGACTCGGAATATGGCGATCAATTTAAATAGAGATTATGAGATTATGTGTGTCTACTCGTAAGCTAACATATAGAAATTCAAGGGGTAGAGATAGTCAGAGTTAGTTCAAGCACTGACCGATGAGTGCGATCCTGAACTATCATGACAATGTGCAAAGGGAGGTGCCCCGAGTTAAAAGGCTCTGAACGAGATCATGATACAAGATTGAGATTTTACGGGCTTCCACATGAGGTTTTTTTTCCAGAAAGAAGGGCGCAATATCTTGCGGACGTATGAGGCGTATTGAGAATACAATATGATGACGGAGAACCTGGAGTAAGTAGAAGAGATAAGCGGCGACGTGACCTGGCTGAGACGCTGAGTACTACTAGTAGATGCTAAATTATTTATTCCCACGATGTGATCACAATCTCCCCCTCGCGTGCTTCTCATACGGGTCAATGGGTCTCTCAGGTCGTAAAATCAAACAACGCATCGGTCCAGACCCTAGAAACCTCACCTGGGCTGATGGTCAGTACACTGTGGCTCTCAAATGAATTAAAAATCAACTAATGCGTTTGCTTTCACTTTCACTTCAGATGCGTCAAAATTCGGTGCCAATTACCTTGCTAAATTCGGATGGGACTCTTCCAAAGGCCTGGGCGTTGAAGGTCAAGGCCGTACGTCGCATATCAAGGTCTCCCAAAAACTGGATATGCTAGGTATTGGCGCGGCTCAGTCTAAAGATCCTAATGGGATTGCGTGGAAGCAGAATAAAGACTTTGAGAGTTTGCTCAGACGGTTGAACGAAAATAATGCAACTTCCTCTGATTCTGGGGCTCAATTAATTGATGGCAATATAGAGAATATCCGACAGGAAGAGGGAATGAATGGAGACGACGATGTCGAAAAAGATGGGAAGAAGGAGGATAAGGGGGATAGGAAGAAGCGCAAGAAGGAGGAGAAGGAGGCGAAGAAACAAAGAGAAGAAAAGAAGAAAAGAAAACGAGCTGAAAGCCTCGATGAAGAGGTAGAACAACCGAAGCCGAAAAAGAACACAAAGTCAGATACAAAAGTGAAAGAGGAACCTCCCAAAGTAGAGAAGGCCGAAGAGCCAAAACGGATTATACCCCGTCACCGAGCGTCGGTCTTTTCCTTCGAGAATAATACCCTGACTGTTCTAATTTCATTTACAGGCATCGTGCACGAGCCATCGCAGCCAAAAACATTTCATCAAAATCAGCGGTGCACATATCCGAAATTCTAGGAATCGCATCATCGTCCTCATCCTCATTTGCGACACCGATGACTGCTGCCACGCCCTCTGGCACGTTGACACCTTTAGATCAAGACGTCTTGGGCTTGGTGAAACTCACGACGTCAACAAAAAGTGTCTCCGAATACTTCAAAGAGAGATTACTGGTGAAGTCCTCCGGAAATTCCTCACCTTCGTCCTCAACAGTCACGCCCGAGACAAATGCACGCGCAGCAGATGACAGCGAAAGCGAAGATGCCCCACGAGCCGGCCTAGGTTCTTACCGCAACTTGACCAGGGATAATGGTGATCTCGATGATACTCCCCGTGGAGGCCTTGGATCTACTCGTGCACCGACGACATTTACTTCTGCTGCATCCACCCTTCAATCAGGGATGTCTAAATTCGCATCGATGCTTACGTCGGCCTCTGTCATTGCCAAAGAAGAGACCATAGTACAAGTTGATGTCAAAAATGTGGATAACATTATCAGAGACATTGATGCGCGGGAAGATCGTAAGAGAAGGCGGAAAGAAGCTCAGAAGAAAGAGAAGGAAAGTAGTAATGGTGAAGCAGAAGTAGTTGGCGAGCCAGGAGCTGTAGATGTAGACGATAAAGCCAGAAAGATGGCCAAGGATGAACGAAGACGGGAAAAGGCGGAAAAGAAGAAGAGACACAAAAGAGAACTTGCGGAGACGATTTAGAATAGTACCATCCGATTCTATCTGTTCGTCGAATCCCGACCGACAAATGACTGATTACCAGTTGCAGGGGTGGCTGTGTATGGCCTTTCTCCAGTGTGATTTTAGAGAGCGAGCTCAATGAGAATCCCCTTCGCGTGGTGGGGACTGCGGTAAGTCGAAACGGCTAATCAAGGAGCAGATGTTATGGCCGCCTAACAGCCTCAGAGAGAGAGACATCGGACCGACAGGTAGGGGTTAATCCTGGGTTAATCTATGTAGTCTCCTTCTTAAAGTTCCTCACATTTGGTGCCAGAAGTGTCTGTGGACCAGCTGATATGATATCTATAGTTAAAACTTGAAGAAACGTCGACGCCGCTTTTGAGCTCCAGCGGTCTCCTCAGGAGTCAAGGAATGGACGCGTAAGTACCGGACAAAGGGCTGTGCATGTAAGGTGTTTCGCGGCGGGGGGAATCGAAAAAATATAAACCAATTTTTTCGTTAGAATATGGAGCAGGTACACGAGTCCCTGATACGTTGTTTTCTGCCGGTCAGGAATACATGCTCCCACGCCAATAGCGTTTTGTCGTCAAAATCATTGTTAAAGTTTATTATTCCTCACTTACGAGATGTGGCTCCGCTGCAGCTGGTCATTGGGACTGCTTTCTGGGCTCTTGATGCCAATGCGCTCCCGCTCAACCCTTCATTGGAAACTAGCGCTTCCTCGCACACATTGGATAATCCAGGAAAACCGGTAGAAGATCCATGGGATACAATAAGAAAATGGAATTTGAGGAGGAACATTGAAGTAAGTACTTCTCGAGTTGCATCAGATGAATATTGACATATAGGTATCAATTTCAATCTCCTGTCGGAACTCGTAGCAGTCATGGATTAAATATCAGGAAAAATGTCCAGGATTTGAACAGAACGAGAAATATTTTCGTGAGTACGTGCGTACCTTTCTGCGGGTGCTTATCGCTGACATCAATTACCTGGGACAAGAACGTGACATTACTGGCCTGTCAATGAAACCTCTACATTTGAATCTTGGAGGATTCAACGGGGGAATTTACAAACTGCTTTAGACTCCGAATTCAAAGATGAGAACCGTGCAGGACCGGGGCATGTCATCAAGCTGGTAGATCTCCACCGAGAATATGCTTCGTGCGAGCCATACGCTCTTCAGGCGCATAAAATCTGGGCTCAAACTGGATTTTTGATGGATTCGGTAGGGACGAAATGGGGTGCTCTTCAAATGGAAGAAATTCCTGGGCAACCATTGTATAGATACCAGCTCTGGTTTAGGAGGCCTTCTTTGCAGGAAAGGAAGAATCTACTCGCAGAAGTTCGGAATCAGCTTTTCGAAATCATTTACTCGAAGGCTCAAGAGGCTCATCATCCTCCTCAGGCTTCATACGTGAGATTTAATCTATCACTGTTTTAAATTACTTTGAAGTTCGAATTTTGTTGACCGGGTTAATTCAGTGACTTTAACCCTAACAACGTTCACGTTGTACTCAAGCTCGAGAATAAGCGTATAATGGTCGTGGGGGTACGCCTGTTGCACTTTGGATATCCAGGAGTGTATACTACAACGGAACATCCACCAGAGAAGAAATTCGTCAGTGTCTCTCCCTAGTTTCGTGTAAGACTTATGCTCATGAGCACTTACGAATAATACAGAGGGCGTGGTTTAACTTACAGTTTGACCTTTTGTGGGACTACGTCTATGAATTGCTCGATGAAAAGCCGCCTCATTATATGAAATATGTAGCTCTGATCGAGGGGGAGGTAGTCGAGGTGAACGACCCTAGCGCGAAAGGAAAGGAGATGTAGCTTGAGGTTAGGAGGGGGATACTCATATACGTCGAGCGCTATAGTATCAACACATTGGCACTCTCTGCACTACACTTCCACATGACTATAGCTACACCACCGACTGGTATTATGAGCAAGAACCGATGAATGGAGGTGGGCGACATCAGATAATAGGTCGCCGCGGCTCCCTGCGCCTTGGTACTATAGTCTTACTTACCTTGGCGGTTAATGAAGAGAACATTCTTTATCTTATCTTATCTTATACAGTATATGTAAATGGTGTACATAATTGATCGCACCTTCACTTTTTACCAACATGGCGCGAGTTCCTCTAATCGGGCGACTCTCCCTCAGAGAATATGTGGCACTTGTTTTTGGCTTAATCTTCATCGCATTCGAGGGCCTAATTCGCCTGGTCATTATTCTCTTGCTTCCACGAATCCTCATCAACTGGTTCTATGACCGCTCACGATCTCTTTTCCACTTTCTCGGAGGGCGAGGACTCAAGAAGCAAAATACTCGCGATCCAAAGGCGACACCTCGAGTCAACGCACAGCGGCAAATCAAACGCTCAATAGCGGACCAGATCTTGCATGCTCGAGACTTCGGCGAGCTATGTGCACTGCATGGTTATATGCCAGAAGAGCATGTCGTTTTGACGAAAGACGGGTACTTGTTGGGCCTGCATCGTATCTCGTCGAAGAAGGGCCAACACAACTCGAGGCCTGGTATAAGTACTGGGAAGCCGGTGGTCTACCTTCACCATGGCTTGCTGATGAATAGCGAGGTGTGGGTTTGTTTGACTGATGCGGAGCGGGCGTTACCTTTTGTGTTAGTGGAGCAGGGCTTCGATGTTTGGCTGGGGAATAACAGGTGCGCTATTAATAGCGTTCAAGTCTATTTTTTTCTGACCTCCATGTAGAGGAAACAAGTATTCCAAGAAGAGCATTCACCATGGCCCCAATTCCACCAAATTCTGGGATTTTAGGTCAGTCTCGCGTCAGCCAGCCATAATTGAAAGAACTCGCCTTTCTCATTTCCTTTTAGTATTGATGATTTTGCATGGCACGATATTCCAGACTCGATACACTACATATTAGACATTACCAAAGCACCCAAGCTAAGTTACGTCGGTTTCAGCCAGGGTACGGCACAGGCTTTTGCCGCTCTCAGCATCCATCCTCAGCTCAACGAAAAGATCAACGTATTTATTGCGCTAGCCCCAGCCTTGAGTCCTGCTGGTCTATCTGCCTCAATCGTTGACGGACTTATGAAATCATCGTAAGTGTTCTTGCCCCGTCCAAAGGTCGTTTTGCTGAACCATTATCCATTTAGGCCTACCTTAATGTTCCTTTTCTTTGGCCGTAAATCAATTCTGTCTTCCGCTACGATGTGGCAGTCAATCCTATACCCACCTATCTTTGCCAAAGTCATCGACGTGTCCCTTATCTGGATGTTCAACTGGCACAATCGTAATATAACTCCTTCGCAGAAGATTGCCGCATATGCCCATCTATATTCCTTCGCTTCGACCAAGTCCGTGGTCCATTGGTTCCAGATCATGCGCAATGGTGCATTTTTGATGTACGACGACGAGGTGATGTCTCCAGTCGTTCGTACGTCGGTGAGCTCCTACCGACCCGCACGTTTCCCAACCAGGAACATTGCGACTCCAATTTTCTTGTTATATGGTGACCGCGACAGTCTTGTAGACATCGACGCCATGATGAGCCAACTCCCCGAACACACGGAGGCTCGACGGCTTCACTCGTATGAACATATAGACATTCTGTGGGGCAAGGATGTGGATAGAGATGTCATTCCGGAAGTTTTAGATGCACTGAAGAGGTACTGCGAAGATAAGGACAAGTTGTCAGGGATAGTAAATGGAGTAAAAAGAACAGGAGATGGGACAGAGACTGATGGGCTTTCGGACTCCTTCTAGTCTAACTTCAAGTGCATTATTCATTTCTATCGTATAATATGTTGTATCACCCACATACTGCTGTAGCACCAGAATATATAAATGCCAATAAAGTACCTTCACACGGTTCGACCGACGCAAGTCCTTCAGACGAACGGTATACAAGGGTATACATAACCGGGGTTTCATAGGGTTTCATTTCATGTCAAAATGAAGTTCAAAGCAGCATTTGCGTATTCCTTCCTCTCCCCTCTCCTGCCATTCGACTTGCTAAACTTCACCATGTCCAATCCAGAAAATCACACTTTCTACAGGTTATATGGGTTCCCCGTCGCTCATTCGGCCTCTCCCTCGTTCCACAATCACATATTCAACCAACTAGGAGGAAACAAAGAATATTCACTATTTTCTACTAGCAAAGTCATCCCTGAGTTGCTCGAAGAGATCCGCAATGAAAGTTTTGGTGGGTCAAGGTATGGCCGATACGAGTTTCAAGCGTTGCGTGTTCATATATTCATGAATCGCAATGAAGTGTTACCATGCCTATCAAATCCGCGATAATACCTTACCTCGATGGTCTCTCACCGGAATCAGAAGCTTCTGGCGCGGTGAACACCATTGTCAAGGTCCCTTCACCAGACGGCCCCAAACTCATAGGGACAAACACAGACATCCTCGGCATACAAAACGCGTTACTCAACCAACTTCGTTTACAATACCCAATGATCTCGATTTCCTCACAAGCATCATATTCAGAAGGCCTCGGTGCTGGTGCTGTCTTCGGGGGAGGGGCGACAACTCGTAGCGCAGTTTACGCTCTCACGAGACTTGGATTACATCCCATATATCTTGTCAACAGAGACGCAGATGAGATTAAAGCTGGTGCATCTTTTCCATTTTTGCCCAAAGGGTTTTTCACATGTTGAATTGTGGTCGCTGTTCCAGTACAAGATGCATATCCTGAATTGGTCAAAAGAGAATCATTGATACGTCTTGACCACCCCGATGCGGTCGAGAATCTGCTTGCGCAACCGAATTCCCCTCGTATTCTTATAATTGTTGGAGCCATACCAGCGATACCTCCTATCACTAAAGCCGAACGCATGGTATATACTGTTGCGTCTGCCTTGTTCACATTACCTTATCATCCTCCGACTGTCGATGCGTCGACAAGGAATTCTCTACCTATTCCCACCAGGAGGCTATTCTTGGAAATGGCTTACAAGCCGAGACTCACGCCCATGGTGAGCCGGTTTTTTCCTTTAATATTCCATATACAAGACTGACGTGGCATTAATTCCTGCCAGCTCAAAGTCGCAATTGCTCACAACTGGGATGGTATCGACGGGACACATGCTGTTGTAGAGCAAGGTTTTGCACAGCAGAGAATGTGGCTTCGCGGAGATGTCAGTGCGGAGACCGGAAGTGATACAACCATACTTGGTCCAATCATCGAGCAAAAGGCCCGGAATCTCATAGCGAAGATGGGAGAGTGAGTATATAAGATACAATATTCAACTCACTTCTTATCTAACCAGTCTCACTTTTCGTCAGTGTCGTAGTTAAAGACACCGAAGTTGATAGGGCTGCAAGTATAGAGGCTACCCCGATACCGAAGACGTACAGTCAGTAACCACCAGAGATGTGCAAGCGTTCCAGTTGAGTGTTGTATTCACTGCAAGGAATCGAAAGAGTGAACCCTTTTCCTTACATAATCATGTAACCAACATACATAGTGCCGCCCGTGAAGACATACACAAGTCTATTTCTTCAACACTCTACTTCATGAATTCATCGGTGTCTTATATGCAAATCCCCATTATTCCTTCGCCTTCCCTTTACCTTTGACATCACCAGTTTTAGCTTCGAGTTCCTCGCTTTCTTTCAACGTCTCTAAACTTCCGCCATTCTTTTGAGTTGTAGGTCGCGAGGACTTTTGACGTGTTCCCGGACCTGTTCTTACCAAGTGACCACTTGGCCCTTGCTTGACGATAACAGGTGGCGGCAGAGTAAGCAGCGGTATATCATTGTTCTCCGTTCCCTGGAAAAATATATAGGTAGGTAAGTCGATTGGAAAAAAACAACCTGAAGGAGCGTACGAACCACGGGAGAAATAACCTTATCATCCATAATGGTCACTAGCCTCGCGTTCGATTCATCACTCAGTTGCCCAAAAATGATGTTATATTTTTTCTTTACCCAATGACAACTGGGACACCGCTGACTTGGAACGAGCTTGAGAGTCCCTTGGAATGTGCTGGGCCTTTGACCCCAAAGCCAGCGGAGTCCAGTCTTCCCGGGCCAATTCGTGACTTTGACCGTGAAGCTAAACTCTGGAGGTGCTGCAGCGTATTTATGTTGGGCCCATACAACATCCAGCTTGGTCGATCCTGATTTATGACGATTACTAGCGGTGTCGCTGCCGTCCAAATCTTTCCAAGTGGCATCCAAAGCGAAGTTCAGCAACTCTATAACGGCGGCTCGTGCATCGCTCTCCCATGGGTTAACCTTCGTATCGCTGTTCAGTGTTACTATGGCAGTCACTTCTTGAGTAACCTCTGGTGCCGCAACTGCGCTCGCCGAGCCAGCGTCAGCGGAAGTGGGAGCTGGGATATCTGAGGTCGAGGTGTGACTGATATTTGCGGAAGTACTGACCGCATTGGCAGGCTATTACCGAGTGGAGAAGATCAACAAAAGATCAGCCAAAAATCGAAGCAATGTACTCACTGTGGGGGGAGGAGGGGAAAGAGGTGCGGCCACCAGTATCGTCGCCGTGGCGAAAAGGAATAGCAGCATACCAAAGATCGTGCGCATCGCGATATGTCGTACGAAACAGGGCTTTGGGAATAATGTACTGTAGATGGTCCTTTTAGAAAATTTTCGAACAGAAGATCTTTCTGACCAGCAGAAGGGAAGAAATCTAGGTTGTGAACTCGAAGGGGAAGGTTTTTCGGGTCTTTAAACCTATCTTGAATCATCTTGTGCAAGCTTGCGCAAAGACTGGGAGACTGACAGGGTACCCGGTTGTGAGCGGTATTTTTTTTGTGATTTACGAAACCAGGGCTGCAGGCATTTACAATATGACTCGAAAGGTACCCTTCTACGTCTATTTCAGGAAATTTTTCTGGGAAATTATGAGTTACAGAAGTAACTAGCTGTGTCCTAACCGCAACAGCCACAGCAAATCAACGTCTGATGTATCGATGAACCTTCATTTGAGTATCTCGACAACATATTACTAACCGAGCCAATGAGAAGCCGATTATTTCATCACCTCGAAGCTTAGTGCGCACCAACAACGAAACGAGCTTGTTCCAAGGTCTACATATGTACGTACATTTCATTCGATGCAATAATGCTGCTCATTTTGTGTTCTACTTCGTGTGCAGAGGCCGAATGGTAGATATGGGTCTCATGCATGTGTCAAAAGTTGTGGCGATCACAAGAACGGACACCGAAGAATTAACGCTGGGATATGACATACCCTACATACACTTCCATGCCTTTTCATCTGTAACCATGCCATTGCCAATGTATCGGTTTTTCTTGGGCCATTTGCAATGTGCTCTCCAATATTCTACTTGAGATCCATCAGCAGAAAGTTTCGCACCTCGCAGTACATCTGGCGCAATCCCTTCTTCAACCCAGCGAACCATTGCCATGAGAGCATTTTCGTTAGGGTCTCTCCCAGCGGAGGATCCGACATCTTGTCCGATAGCTGATGCCCCGTCTCCATCCCGGCAGTGATCCATACCGCTGACGTAGAACAAACGATAGAAGCGATCCAACTCATGAGGTGGTAGGTCCATGGTTCGTGAAACATGGGCATAATACAGTTGGGATATCTCAGAACTGCAAACAAAGTCTTGTAGTCCATGATAGGTGAGTATCTTCCCACCGTTTCCGGCGAACGCGCTGAGGTCTCCCTCCCATGTTTGGATGTTGAAAGGATTCTGGGATGCAGCGGTCATCGCGTCGGCTAACGAAAAGTTTCTTCCGTCCCACGTTGTGTCATTGTAGACTACATACCGGAACCAATCCTGAACGAAACACGTCAGAGGTGCTAAGTAAGAAGTTCAAGAGCTGACCTCAGTCAAGTCCCAAGGAATTCCCTGAAAATAGAAGGGGACTTGTTTTTTGGTGTTGATCCCTGGTTGCATACGTGGGTACAACAGTTGACCATCCAGACCATAGAGCGGACTGTATATTGACCTCACGGTCTGCGCTTGTAAACCAGTTAAACACTGTGAAGTTTGCCCCTTGGAACAAATTAGAGTCTCTGGAGTGAATTGACATGTGCTAGGATCCTCCAAGAGGCCGTCTACGGCTCCATCCAGTGAGTCACATTGTCGAAGAACCTCGTCGTAAACGATAGCCCACAATTCTGGCGAAAGGAATGATTCTGACTTAGGATCCCCAGTAGCCTTATATAACGCGCCACCCCACGACATGATATTGGGGAGTGCAAGTGCAGGGGCACCTGTAACGATACCATCGAAGTCCTCCGGAAAATCCTGTGCCTCTTTCAAACCTTGTCGACCACCGGAAGAGCATCCAAGAAAATAAGATTTGTGGAACGGAAACCCGTAGAACTTCTTGGTCAACTCTTTCCCAGCTACCACACCTGTATGCAAGGAGCGATATGTATAGTCTGCGAGCGCATCTGCGTTGTTTAAGAATGCATATCCACTTGTCCCATTGTGGCCATTATTGGCACCAATGGACGCAAAACCTAATGAAGTTGCAAACTCAAGCTCATTGTAAAGGATACCTGAAGTTGACATCAATCTCTGGCATAGATGTAAGCAATTGTATGCGCACATCCCGAAAATCCTTCGATAGATTGACCTAATTAGTAACTGCGAATAGAAGATTTCTGATCCCTACACACCTCTATTTGCAGTACTCAGGAAACGGCCAGAGTAGTCCAAGGGGAACCATGCCTCCAGTGAGATTTCACTCGATTCCGAAGTTGGAACCGCTATTACGACGCGACAAAGGTCAGAAGAAACAACATGATACGGAATACCACACGTGGGGTGATTTTCAGGAAACGATAAATTCGTTCCCCCAGGAACATATTGCGTGAAGTGTAGCTTGATACCAGGAATATCGACTTCCGAGGCGAAACGACTACAGTTGGCAACAAAATCAAGACTGTCTGTAGTTGTTGTTAACAAGGAAGATGATGATTGAGAACTGAAATCTAGGGCGCTGATGAGATTCGACGTTATATTGAGAACTTGGTTCATCCATAGGACTACGTTTTGCAGAGACTGATACATGAGGGAAGCTGACCGTTGAGTTCGTCGCAGTGCTGCTGTGGAGCAATCAATTCTAAAATCAAAGCCCGTGTTCTGATTATGGTTTATGATCGGTGTACTTGTATTACTGTGGAAGCGAATAACTCCGTCCTCAAGGGTTTATGTAATCAATCTTCCTTTCAACCTCTTTCAATGCTAACGTCGGGCTTGGTCATCCAAGGTTGGTCGCTGTTGTTGAATTTCCCGATTACCTTGGACGACAAATCATCATTACAATCTTCCATCACCAGAGTGATATAGATGCGCAGAGATGTGCAGCAGGTGGGGTATTGGAGCATCCAGTACGAATGATCTGAATCTAAAAAAACGCTTCGAGTTTCACCAACGTGTTCACTGTTACTCGATTCGTTAGTTACATATTTGTAGTTATTCAGTGTTTGAATTACTTACTCGGTACATATAAGGAGGATATTAGTACAGTTGAATACGTTTTGCCCCACCAATCATCATCATCCCAAGAAAAAAAAGGACAACAATGACGCTGAGCTACTCAAAATCATGTCTCATAGGCGCAGTCATGGAATCCATGGCTTATGGTGAGCTTCGAGGCGCAAGTAAATTCTACTAAATTTGATCTTGTTCTGACAATGTTAGGAATTTACTTTCTCTTGTTTTGTCGCTGCGTGCGGATCCTCTGGCAAAGACATATCAAAGGGAGGATATCACTTTATTTAATCACTGCGACGACAACTCTTTTTGTCCTGATCACGATTGTAAGACTGAATTGGCTCATGAGAGCCAAATGTAAGTTGCTTGCTGACGATTTCTTTAGCGAATGGCTTTGGACAACTATGCTTCAGTGACAGCATTTACTTACGCCCCATTGACACCAGACGCAGCAGAAATCTATCTCGGTAGCTTTGGTAATGGTGCTATGTTTAGGACAGGGACATATGTTGCTTTGACAATTGTTGCGGACATATTCATTGTATGTTTCAAATATTTACACACACATCCGAGCCTATTTAGTGTTAACATCTTTTTATATTTTTAGGTCTTCCGCGTATATGCAGTATGGGGAAGTAGCATTTATGCAGCAACTCTCCCAGCATTGCTAGCAATTGCGGACATTAGTATAAATCAAGTCTGCTCATGATATTGCTGCATGTACTAATTTTCATTTTAGTCACTGGTGCATTGACCATTCAGACCATTCATCAATTGACTGCGGGAGAAAGCCCAGATGGGTCGACTCTCGCAACTCACCTTCTAATTTTCTATGGATTCACGCTAAGTGTCAATGTCCTCTCAACATGTAAATAAGTATATGGAATTGCTCGTGTTATTACCTACTCATTTACCTGTTTCTAGTTATGATTGCATCCAGAATATACTTGACGCAACGTCAAACAAGGCTCATCAAATCCTCCATGAATTTGAACATGGCAATCGAGGTTGTGGTAGAATCTGGTGAACAGAGAGCCAATCTTGTACTGATGATCTGCTAAATTTTGACATAATTTACAGCTGCATTATATTCTAGCTCCCTTGTAGCCATGATCGCTCCGACAGCAACAGGAAGCAATGTCCAATATTGTATGCTTAGTGTGGTGAGTAGTCAGTCACTTGAAAGAAACACGGAAGAAACACCCTAATCACGGCGATTGAACATTTCCTTTCAGATGTCCCCAATTGTGGTCAGATAATCAGCTAGTATTTGCTTTCTACCGTGAATAACTCATATAACTTTGTTTTTCTTTTGATTCAGGGGATCGCAGTACGTGCATGTCATTGACTTACCTTGTCTTTATACTAACATCTATGGGAAATTGGGAATAGTTCACTTTGATCATTGTGCGAGTGGGGTCTGGATTGAGCCCAGACACCAATGCTGCTCCGCCCACTAGGTCACTGCGTTTTGTGACGCCGCGCAGTGAATTTACGTCTGAGGTGGAAAGGTCCCAGTTCCAAGCAACCGATCCGCTGCGTGCAATGGAAAACAATGAGTTCCAGCTGCATCTCACTGAAGCATCCCACAGCCAACATACCGATCACTCAGACGGTGGCTTGGGACGAGAGTTGTCTAAATAAAACAATATTTGCACTCGCAAGTGCTTTGAAAATATGAAATGCTATGTAGCGACTTAAACTACAGGAGAAGGAGAAGGGGCAGGGGAATAGAAAGCCAAGTTAGTATCAATATCCGTGCTTATCCTGTTGAATCTACTACTTAATGCCCGAGGCTTGAAGTTTGAAGTCCTGCGCATTAAAGAGCAGCCATTGAGTTGCAATAATCTAAATTCCAATATTGTCTTCGGTTTTTTTAGGGGAAGGGAGCGAGTTCACAACTGTCCCGAACTCCCGCAAATGATGATATAAGTACACTGATTGACTACGTGCGATGCTATAATAGCACTCACATAGATAGTATACATACATGTACATGGTCTAAGCAAAAATGAAACCAACCGAGACTAAAGAGAAGATAGCAGTGAGATGCATAGAATACGGATATAAGACACGCGAAATGATGGATTAACAAAGACAAGAAAAACGGAGTGCTCGATGTAGATTTAAGCATATTTGTAAAAGCACCCTTGAACCCGACGAGAATATTGCAGGCAGAGAAAGATCGATAGTATTAGTATATCAGACATAACGGCTCAAGAACCCAGAACGGAGATAGATCACAGCAAAAAAAACAAGACGCCAATGAGGAAGTTTAGTTATCCTCACACCAGATTTCTAATTTCCCCTCTGGCTTTCCCTTCGAGCTTTCGCGTGCAGTCTCGATGGCAAGGTCATAGTCAGACTCATCCTGCAACGTGACCTTACCACCATCCTCATCTTTGAACTTCAGTCCGAGCCCACCGAAGCCCTTGCCGAATTTGCTAGTGACTTTGTCCATAAAGTCCTCGAACGAAGTGTCGGGTGTCAGTGCCATACCACGTACGTCGTCTTTGTAGTGTAACTGTAATGGTGAAAAAGAAGTTGAGTGAATGAAAGAAATATACTTTGAAATCCACTGACCTTCACACGAATCTTGACCAATTCAAATGGGCCGTCGTCATAATCACCACTTGCATAGCCCTCTTCTTCCTCTTCATAAGAGCTTTGGATGCGACTATTCGCAGTACGAGCGGTGTTCCGCCTTGTTACTCTTCTCCTAACACTGCCTCCACCGAAAGAACTTGGAGCATAATTACTAGCAGGTGCACTTCGAGAACCTGATCTTGCAATTGGAGGAAGATTATTGGGGTTTGCGTTCGAACGCGCCCAGGCAGCGATGCGGTCGGGAGGTCCACTTGCAGCTGCAGCTGCACCTGCACTCGCAAGGGGCAAAGGTGGAGGTGGACCGTCATTCCCGTAGCTATCAAGATAGTCGTCATAAAATTCCGTAAGACGGTTGTCTTCTGCGAAAAAATTAGCGCAAGGTCCTTGGACAAGGGCTCCTTAGTGACGGACCTTTGAGAGGAGGCGGGGGTGGTGCAGTATTGCCTGCCGGCGTTTTCCTAACACTGAGCCCACGAACGGGACCTCCCATACCCAAGCCCATAGTGGCATTGACGCTTGGCTTGATCGGAGATATAGTAGTGTTGCTCCTAGTAACGCTAGCGGCGGGTTCTGGCGACGAGTCTGAACCAGTGATTCGTTCACGAGCATTAGAAGGAACGTTTAAAGTAGTGTTTGCTCTGCCCAAGGCAGGAGCTCGTCCCACTTCAGTGTCTAATTCTAGGAACACATGTCAGAACACATCGATCAATACGTTTGAGGAGCTTACTAGATAGAGAAATTGCGGGGGCAGTTGCGCTCCTGGTGAGATCAGGCGCTGTTTCAACGAACACGCCGGAAGGAGATATACCCTGCTTCAGATTGGTGGAACCTGTGAAGCCCGTGAAAGCATCTCGAGAATCCGCCGCAGCAATCAGGACCTAGTAGAATTCTAGTCAATATGAAGTGGTCTAGAAGGACCAAATACATACAGCTTTGCCCATATAGTTTTTGCTAACGGCATTCTTGAGTTTCTTCTCCGATGGACGGTAGAGGACGCCAACAGGCTGTAATGTTGTCAATGATGTGATGTACAACATGACAACGAAAAGGGAACATACAATACTGAACACCGTGTATCCCTCTCCGCGATCAGCAATAGCATCATCAATAACATTATGTTCGTCTGTGGCTTTGTCTTTTCTTGCCTCCTGCATGTCCGCCAATCCTGCGTCCACACTGCCCAAGTAAATTTGAGACAGCCCTTTGTTGAACAGCACTTCTGCTGAGAACAATTTAAACTTGAGCCCGAGCTGTTCGTAATTTCTGGTAACCATCGATCAATATCATTCCAACGACGACCAGAATATGGAAAGACTCATACATGGCTTGATTCCCTCTCAAATATAGAAGTGCCTCCTCGAAGTCTTTCAACGCCAGATCGTACCGAGCGAGCAGGAAATTAGAGACCCCACACTGGAAATATCTACAGAGAGAATAAGACGAAGCAGATGCCGTATTTAGCTGACTGAACTCACGCAACTGCCAGAAAACTATCCAACCCAGTCGCTTCAATAAACTTATCCACAGCAGCTTCATGCTCGCCCAGCGTCGCGTATATCAAGCCCATGTTCGTCAAAATTTTGGACGAATCAGCGATACGCTACAGTTCTGATGATTAGCGTGAAGAGTAACAACAGTAGACCAAACCAACAGAGAAAAGATCAAGAGACTTTTCGAAATCTTCTTCATCGTACGCTTTGAGTGCAGCAGACCAGGTTTCAAGTTCGGCTTTGAGAGACATAGTGTTAAACGGGAAGAAGCGAGCCGGTCGCGATTAATGATTGCCTGGATTCGGAATAAAGGAGTGGTTGGTAGTGTGGCAGTAACAGAGAATTAGGAGGGAGAAAAAATGAAAAGTCGAGACCCAGTCCCAAGCGGTGAGGAAAGAATTCGTCTCAAACAAAGAACAACCTGGATATTTAACAGTCTGCGATGGCGTTGTCAAGGACCACTTTGGCATCTGCCAGTTTTGGTAAATAATCACACGGTATTGATACCCGTTTGTCCGTTCCGATATTTCGCTCGGCGTTTCCCTTCCACTTTGTTCCTCATTAGTCCCCCAGTCTCCCAAATCTCATCCTTTCCATCTTGCACTTTGTTCCTTGTGAACGAACATTCCATAGTTCGGGATTCGTCGCCTTTCATCAACGCGATAAACATCAATCTTTCGTCAATGGAAACACCTTTGTCGACACGTTACTGCGGGAATGACTTCCTTCAGCCCATTGATTCTTAAAAGGGGTTATCTCGCTGTAGCGGTGCAGCTTCTCGATTTGGGCTGGACGTGGCTGGATTTCCAAAACTTCATTGTCGGGACGTATATCATCAATCAAGTCAACACTGGCGCCATTCCAAGCACCGAAGTGACGGTAGCACCAGAAGTTTAGAGTGCACCAAAGTGCACCAGTGTGTTATGGAAAATCTCTAAGCGTCGGGAGGAACAAAAGACAAAGAAAAATAATAAGATAAGAGCGAAGATGTATGCTATGTACCTATGTACTCAAAAAAAATACAATTGTCCCTTCCGATGACGGAGAATAATGGCACGTAAGTGACAGAAAGAGCGACAAAATGGGAACAAGGAGTGTAGGCTTATGCTGTTCAGTAGCCTGAAGGTTTAGCATCCGATTTAGAGGTATCGTACGCCCTGATCAGCTTTGCCTGGTCCTGCTTGCCATTCTCCGTCTGACTGAACGCAAATCCACGGTTGCGACGCATACGTTGGACCGCACGAACTTTCTTGATCGCCTTTTGAAACCTGAGATATTCCCATTAGAAGGTTAAAAAGAACAAAGGGTTGAAATGGGTATGACGCACTGTTCTTGTCGAGGGCGATAATCGGGAATGTTGTACTTCTGTAACTCCTGAGCGATGTGGTAAGAGGATGGCATGTACGTTCTCTTGTAGCTGCGTATCATGAGAATGTTGAGCAATACCCGGATGAACAAATGAAAATGTCCTAAAACGTACTATTTCCAAGCTAAGTCACGGCTGAGACAGAATATTGGAATCAAGAGAAGGACAAAATAGAAAACCGCATCCGTCCAGAGACGAGGAGCAATATTTTCGTACTCCTTGGAGAACCCTATTGCGGGAGCAACCACAGCGTAGATAGGCAGGAAGACCATGGTGAAAGCAAAAGATCCTGGTATTGCTGCGAAAATATTCGGTAAGATCTTTGATAATGCAAGCGATGAAAAGTGCTTACCCGCAACCGTGTATTTCGTCCAGATACTGTAGAATAGTTAGAATATACCCTTTGGTCAAAGGTATGTGAAATCGTACTCGGAAATGAGGGCCGCCTTTCCAAGGACTGTGAGAAGGACTGCAAGGTATAGTGTTGTACCCCAAAACCAATGGCCAGTGTCATAGCCGGTAGCCTGTTTGATATCCCCCCACCAGAGTATGACAGAGAATCCGAACAGAATCTTTCTCAAAGTTGATTACTATTGAATGATGAAACTCAAGAAGAGAAACCCTTACGACAGAGTGATATAGGGCGTTGATGACCCACATCCAGAATGCCTTGCTTGTGAAAAACTCGTTCTTCTGACCGAGTATATACAGCTGCGGGTATCTGTCCAGTATTCGCGCGGAGACGAACTGATCAAAGACGCCGATCACCAATGGGGGTAACAATGTGAATACAACATTGTATAGCGACAAGGTCCAGGACTCGTATGCAATTTGGCCAGAGAAATTGTTGAAGAACGAAAACTTTCAAAATCAATCAATTTTTACGCAGTCTAGAAAGAAAATGGAAACTTAAACTCACCCAGAACTGAGTCATATATAAAGTAATGTTCTTGTAGAACGAATCTGCTCGGCATTTAGTGTTGCCAAGCAGAAAAGATTAGAACCACGAACATAGGATCAGTTTAGAGAGCCTTCGGTAGCTCCATGAACCGTGGACTAGTAATAACTTCTTCAGATATCTGAATTGGGATATCGCTACATCTGCGGAACGCGCTGCTTGCAAGCCCTATGTAGAAATGTATTAGTAGGAGAGATATTTTCATCAACGTTTACGAACTTCAACGCCAGAAATACCGACGCCAACGTGTGCCGCCTGGATCATGCTGACATCATTGGCACCATCACCAATAGCTAGTAGGATGGCCTTTTGGTTCTTTTTCACAAGTTTGACCACAAGGGCCTTCTGCAATGGAGAAACACGACCTAGATTTTATTCATGATCAGCAACTACTCGTTGGCGCAGGAGTCTCCCCACTCACAGCAAATCACGGCCTTGCACATGATAGCCAGTTCCAGGAACACTTTCGATATTGGTTTTTCAAGCGCGAAAGTCAAACTTTTTCCATCTAATAATGAGATCAGTGAAATCATGGATTTAATAGCCAGACCAAGGTATACTTACCGATGACAAGTGCTAAATCCTCAAGCTCAAGCTCCCCAGTACTACGCTGACTCTTGATGGCAGCCAATCGTTTTGACAAGAACTCTTCAGTGCCTTGCGCCGTTTCCTCGTTGACAATAACCTGATTTAGAACTCAGCAGGAAAGCTACGTAATCACGTTTAAAATTTTACTGACGAGGTTCATCGACTCGGATATCAGCCTACATGACATCCCGATATTGATAGCTGTCTCTTGTCGGTCGCCAGTCAGAACCCAAACCTACCAACGAGTCAACGACAGAAGAACAGTATCCGGTCGTGGTCTATCAGGTAACACACCTTGATACCAGCCTGTTGTAACGTGTGGATAGTATCCGGAACACCCTCTTGAAGTTTATCTTCAATTGCTGTAGCGCCAAGAAGGAAAAGATCCTTCTCGATGAGTTCGGCTGCCTGATCAAGAGCATCACCACGACCATTGATGGTTGAGGCAGCTTGATCATATATCGTAGACCATTGACGGTATTCCTGTTCGGAGATGTCCCGGGAAGCAAGGCAGAGAGTCCGGAGACCATCAGTAGCGTATTCCTGATTAAACAGTCATTAAATATATGGTACAGGTTGACGTGCTTGTCACCTCGAGATGGGCCAAAGTTTTCTCGGTGTAAGGTTGATTTTTGCTTAATCGCTCTAAGATGACGGTGTCGGCGCCTTTCGTGAACAACTTGATCGTTCCATCGGGCATTCGTATAACTGTTGACATTCTTTTCCGAGTAGAATTGAACTCGCAAACATTAAGAATTTGGAATTCCTGTGACACGCCTAAAACGTTGACAAAAACGGACTTAGGCTTCCGAATCTTTGAACAGGCATATGAACGACGATAACAGGCTGATTTTCGAAGAACACGTACGTGAAACTGGTACCCCAACAACTCAGCTCCAGCGACTAAAGCGGCTTCATCAGGACTACTAGCTTGATACTGGAGCTTTCCATCCTTTTCCTCGGGTATGACAGTATGACAAACCGCCAATAGCGTCAGGAATTCACTTATGACCTCTTTCTCCCTATCTGCATCCGACGTTAATGATCCTGATGCAGACGGATCCACGAACGGATTGGCATTGTCCTCGAGCATCGCCTTCATCTCTGCAAATGTTCTCCAAACGTCCTCGTTACCTTTACCGTCTTCGCCGTCACCCCTCCGATTTTCATCTACCACGTCAGCATACGCAATTCCCGCTATACTGCACATCCGGAACTCCATCTCATTCCGGGTCAGGGTGCCGGTTTTGTCGCTGAAGACGTATTCGATTTGACCTAGTTCTTCAACAAGGGATGATGTTCGACATAGGGCCGGGGTATCGGTACGGGCGTAGTACATATCAAGATCGGAATTGATGAGCTGGGCTTGTTGAAACTTGACCACCTCCATTGTGACAATCAGGGAAATTGGGATGAGATTGTTATACAGAATGATGAATGTCAATATATCTGCAAATATCGATTAGTGAACAAGCAGTTGGACGTAGGCAGAAAGCATATCCAACCTTCGATGAATGTCTTTGCTATATTAAGGAGCTAGAGTAAGTATTTTAAATGTGGTGAAAGTAAGCGACACCACCTCTTGCGCTCAACGTTGTGGTCTCGACGAGATACCATTGGGCACTGGATAAGAACCAAGTCCGAATACTGCTTCCGATCGTACTGCCAATGGACAAAAGCAAGAGCAAAATGAACAGATACACGATTTGCACATTGACCTGTCTTTCAACAGCCGTGCGCTTGATCGGAGCAGCGCTGAGAGCTCTTGGTCAATGATGCGGAAATTCAGTATTAGACCGTACTCACGTAGCATTTCTCATCAATTTAGTTTCATGCCCAGTGAAGACGACAAGGCCATACAGCCAAGGTGTATTCCGAATCTGAGCTCCACGAAGCAGTAATTGATCTGGGCCCAGAGGCACTTGCTTCGGTGTTCCCATACTTGTTAAAAGTTCCAAGGTACCCTCGAAGGTGTACAAGGAGTTATTGGGTTGTTCAGAGCGGAGAGATCCGCGTAAAGATGTGACCATGTGAGGCGATGTCATTGCAGAAGTTTGAGGAGAGCCCTGCTTGATTTTGAGGTTGGTTTCACTGTAAGACAGAGTTCAGCATTCCAGGTGATTTATAAAAGCATGTACAATCTAACCCGTCTAAATTCGAAGTTTCTATGTAGCATAACCCTTCCGGTTCGCTTGAACTGAGGAGGACCATGTCGGCAGGGATGAATTCGTTGCTTTCTAGCCGCACCACGTCGCCCACGGATATATCCTTCCACTTCTTTTCCTCAAAGGTGCCTTGAGATTCAAGGACTTTGGCCTTCCGTGCATTGAGCTCGGAGTCTGATTGGTGCCGTTTCTAGCAGGGGATTAGATGGTGGATTTACGCACACAAATTGTGCTACAAACCAAATCTTCCTGAACCTCCTTGAATGCAGAAGCTAATAGGACAACCGCCAGCGGTACAATCGTAGTATACTGATTAGTAGGTGATACATCGGGTATCTGCTGTATACAAGCGGTGAAGAGGAAGAAAAGATTGGCGTATTTGGAGAATTGTTCTACCCCGCAAAGATAGTTATTGGTACGGATTGGTCCAAGTAAAAATTCTGAACGCACCTGCCAAGAACTTGGGAACAAACGTTATCATATTATACTTGCTCGTAGACACATAGTTTGAAATGAACTCCGCGTTCGCAGCTCTATTATTGAGGGCAACTATTCGCTCGCCCTCCAGCACCTTCTCCCGTTCCCAGGGCCATCTCCAAGCCCGCTTCGATTTTCTTGAGCTTTTTTCAGAACCAGAGGAAGCCTGTCCGGGAAAGGAATGCGAGCCTTGGAAGGGCCGCTGATTTGAAGTTTGCAAATCGTCGTCATCAAAGTTCCAGCCCTGAGGAACGCCGTCTCCGAGCATGACTTTGGATACACCGGCCGGCGGTGCAGCAGAACGAGCTAACGGCAAGCCGCTCTCTTGAGACTCCATTGGCATCGGCCTTCCAAAGGCAGAATCGGGCATGTCATCATCATCGTCGAAGAAGGGATCCAATAGCTGCGGGTCGGACGAGTTGGCATAAGGACCGGATACGGAAGTTGAAGGGAGGTAGCCGTTGTTGTTATTGTTGGCTGGTTGGTATTCTCTTGAAGCTGGGTTCGCCTGCGAGACTAGCCGTAGGAAATCGTCGCTCATTTTCGTGGACGACGTCGACGTCGACGAAAGGAAGTACTAAGTGGAAGGGTACGGTGGGAATTATTTACCGCAGTCGTCAAACTTCTCACTTTAAGTTTCTGTGGATAACAGGTGGACAATAATAATCTGTCATCTTTTTCTACGCACCAACAATAATGTTGGCCACTGTCTCGGTGCTCGGAAAACGAAAATCATCAATCTCTGAGTCCAAGGGCTATGTTCTGCATCTTAATTCAAGCCCAGAGTCCCAGACCGCACTCTCCGAGTCGGAATACGAGCCCGAAGCATCATCTAGTAAAAAACCGGTCATCATCAATGGCAAGCTCATATCAGGGACAGCGAAATGGTATCAGTGCACTGTTGATGGCTGCGGAAAGGCATATTCAAAGCCGTCACGTTTAGAAGAGCATTCACGCTCGCACACGGGTATAGTGAGTGTCAACAACTATCTTTGACTTTCCACTATACTTATGTTACTTAGCGTCCGTTTGTATGCAGCACTTGCCAGAAATCCTACCTTAGAGAGACTCATCTGCAGGCCCATGCGCGTGTCCATCTTCCTTCATCTCAGCGACCTTTCGTTTGCTCATTGTCAAACTGTGAAAAACGTTTTTGGACTCAACAACATCTGCGCGCTCATGTTGACTGGCATAAGGGCTTGAAAACATTCCCAGTACATTGTTCATTCCTAAATGCGCTGAAACAGATTCTTACATGTATCCCAGTGTACAGAACCAGATTGTAATGATATGTTTGGAAAACATCATCAACTCCGTTCTCATATCTGCAGTGTACACTCTCCTCCCGGCACCAAACCTTATTCTTGCACTTACGCAGGATGCACGAAGTCTTTCGATACTAATCAACACCTACGTACCCATTCGCGAGTGCACAATGGCAAGTAAAATGTATGTCCTTTCTACTATAAGTGATTTCAAGAGAATCTTTATAGACAAACGCTACACTTGTGTCAATCAAGCGTGCCTACCCACTGCTGAACTCCCCATCGTTTTTTATCCCACTTGGACGGCGCTTCAGCACCATACCCGCATGGCCCATCCGCCTACTTGCACGGATCCGTTCTGCAATGGGCGTGTTTTTGCGTCTCAAAAAGGCCTGCGATTGCATCAAAAAATTCATGAACAGCGTGATGAAGAAATCCAGTTGAATGCAGTCGTCGCTGAATCTGACCGGGATGACGAGCAACCGCCAACAAAACGTCGTAGGGGGGGTGAACATGGAAGAGATTGGAAATGTGAAGTTGAAGGTTGCGAAAAGGACTTCAAATCTGTAGGCCTTTATACTTTGCTCGAGAGGCTATTAAACTTCTTCCTCCTCCAGAGTAAAGCTCTGAATGTGCACCACAAAGTCACTCATTTAGGCCGTAAAGACTTCGTTTGCTCTTACGAAAGTTGTGGTGCCAGTTTTGGCTACAAGCACCTTCTTCAACGTCACGTTGTTAGGCTTCATTTCAAACATTCCGATAATGATAATTCCTCTGCTGACAAGAGGGATGCTTACCAAGACGCTAGCTCTAGCTCAGGTTCTGACGTTCCAACTAAGCCGCTTATGGGTATCGAAGATATAACCGGCAGTGCTTACTCTAGTCGTGCTCGAGAGCTTCTGGGCACTACTCAAGCCATACGATGTCCTTATCCTCATCTCCAGGATGTCTCTTTTGTCCTTTGTTCGAAAGATGATGAAACCGCTACCGAACAGCTCGGGGGAACGGAAAGCACACTAGCTGGTCCAAATTGTACCTATGTCTTCCGCCGTGCGTATGATTTGCGTCGACATTTGCGTGCGATTCATCAGGTGGAAGCTGAGAAAGAGAGTACTGATTCGTGGGTGAGCAAAATGAAGTTGAAAAAAATCGGCGCATAAAATAGAATTCTGTATTCCCGTACACAATTGCAATGTCTGTACGTTAGTTATTCTTATGTCCTTCTTTAGCCCGCAGCAATCAAAAAGGGCTGTGCATGAGCCTTGGAAAAATCATTGAAGCGAATTTAGTTTTTCCACACTCTGACTGCTTCAGCGTTCATACATTGGGGTTACAACAATACAAGCTTGCACTCTTTGGAGCCGGATTAGATGTCGCACATCCATCTCCGGGCCCCGTCTTCTGCCTCAGGTCGAAGGTCCAGTCGTGCTTCAGATGCTTTACCAAAATTTTACTCCGACAAACCTGTTTACCACACCCGGGGCTCAACACCTTGGATTATACCCTTTTCCGTCGTGATCCCTGGTGCCAGGCGGAAATTACGACTGTGGATACCCAACATACGAGGCCTACATCGCGCCAGCCTCTCGAGATTCGGGAAGAAGACTGGTTCTCTTTTTATTATCCTCGTATATTTACTGTTCATATTTTCGGTATTCGCTGTCGCGCATCGGTTTGGGTCAAAGAAGAAGACGTGGCCAGGAGTTCCAAGCACGACGCTGGTGTTTGAGAAAGAAGATTTACAGAGAATCTGGGAGTGGGAGATTGCCAATGGTCATCATCCTTCTACTCGGCCCAGTGAGTGTTGTCTATGTATTCTTGGAGCCATAAGTCTGATGGATAAGTTCAGTACCGGCTGAGTTCAATCTCGAATTCCAGCCTAAAAATCCCTCCCTTCCACATGCAGGCGTAGACCGTGTCTACCTCGATGGTCAAAGTCGCGTTCCTGGTAACAATGTCGCGTATCCTTCACGGCCCAAGGCCGGAAGCATCGCCGACCTTGATGTCCTTATGCGCCACTGTGATTTCAACACGAATAGCGTGCGGAATCTTTTCATTCGTTCCTGTGTCGCATACTTACAAGCTTACAGTATGTTCGTGACTGTCTAGAGGTCCTCCGAATCGGTGGAGGTCTAGACAACGGCAAACGGGTCCGCAGAGTGATTCCTGACGAGTGGAAATATGTATTCTTCGAAGATGGCAATAACTCTGGAAGGAGTACCACTTCATCACCCACGCCTCAGGTCCCAGATTCCAAACGGCAAGGCGTCTTACGCGGTGACAATGATGCAGAAGGCGACAGCGCATTTACGAAGAGCAGGCACGCTGTATGGGAGATCCCTCCAATATCCCTTCCCTTGACAAAGAACCCTCGCGCACTTTACTGTAGTCCCGAGGAGCCCCGCATCTTCCATATGTTCTGGTCTGGCGACTTCACAGACAAGCCTTATCTAGCTTTATTATCCTTCCTCTACACACAGAACATTGGCCTTCACGACACACAGTCATCGAAAGATGTCTGTTCACCCAAACTCTGGCTTTGGATCAACCCAGGTTTCATGCTCACTCTCAAAAATCCGGCCCTAAGCCGAGAGAAGTTCGATAAAATCATACAAAACCAGTGGGCAGCTCCTTTCCTGCATCCTCGGTTCAAAGGCATCATCGAGTTCAAGTTTTGGAATACAACTGAGCAGCTCGACGGGGTCTCCGAACTCCGGGACGTTTGGCGGTTTGCCCCTACGCTCTTCAATTCCGGCGGGCACCATATTCCTGGAATGCCTAAGACATGGGGAGTACAGGATGAGGGAACGACAAGTATTGTGGAAGGGCACCTGAATGCAACTTCTGTTCCTGCCAGCTACAGTGAACCCGAAAAAGTTGCGGTCGTTCTTTCGGATATGGCGCGATTCCTACTTTGTCACAGATTTGGTGGTGTGTATCTTGACGCCGACACCCTTTTCCTTCGAGATTGGGAAGAGCTATGGGGATGGAAAGGTGCATTTGCGTATAGGTGGTCGTGGCATGATAACTACAATACTGCCGCACTCAAGATGAGCAAGGGTTCCGCATTGGGTTCATTCATACTTCGAACGGCGTTCAAGAACGATTTTGACTTTCATCCGATGACAATCACAAATTATTTGAAGGACGCACATATGGAAGATCTTCTGTTCAGGCTACCTGATGCGATGTTCGATTCGGCATGGCTGAACATGGAAGGATACCAGCGCGAGAGACCGCCACAGCCATACTTCTCAAGGTAATAATTACGCTCACTACAAGCTTTAACCTAGCTTGACTTAGCTTATAGATTCGAAGAGTTCTTCGAGACTCCTCAACAAAATAGCGCCGCGCCTTCTGTGGTTGGCTTCGATGGCTTTTTCAGAGGTGCATTCTCGTACCATTTCCACAATTCATGGTACGTAGTTACTTGCCTGCGTGTTTTATCCGCCGTTCGATCTTAGCTCACAACTTTCCCTCGCTCACAGGTCAAGATTGAACGATCCTTCACGAAATTTCCCTGATCTGGGGCCGCGCTTTGCCCGCGATGTCGACATATTCATACATAAACCAGATCCACAAGATTTTAACTGGTCAACGGTACTGAAACGGACTTTCGAGGCGTACCTTCGTGGAGAACTACCCAATATGTATGGAGAATGGATAAAATACTAATCGTATGATCGTATGTAGACTCAAACACACCACAATACTTGAATAAGTACGGGTCCGCGTTGTATCTAGGGAGAGCATGATTCGTGGGTACATATCTGCTTCGATAAGTTGTACTCAAGCCGCACGCGCACGCTTGAGAAGGAGATATGAGCAAGTCTACTCCAAAGTTATTTCACCAATGTTAGACCTAATTCAAATTACAACCACAGAAAGACAACTGATCGTGAAATCATGCTATTTATCGACGATACCTATAGCTATACCTATAGCTAGGGTAAGGTCGCGTACGTATATACAGGTAAACGGCTTTATTACTTGATACTGTACAGTAGGTATATAGATCACACGGCGCGACGTCAACTCCCTCAGTTATTTTACTACCAACTGAGAGTAACTTACATTAACAGCATGCTGCAAGAGCGGAACCTCTGCATTCGTCAATTGGTGCTGGGAACATGGGAGATGATCACTTCTGAATAATCCACGAGAACAACGGGGAATTCTTAGTTTTACAGATTAGCAGTCACATGTGTCTCGATCCAAAGCTAATAGTAACGCATAAGTAGTGCCGTCAATGCATTTTGCCCACCGACATCTAACTTCCCATTCCATTCCGTCTTTCAAACGGTAAATAAATATATGATACGTCCGATGACTAGATCCCAGGACATACATACATGGATTGCTGTACTCAGCAGCCATACATAACACTGCCCAGGCGTGCACTGACCTGGAAAACGAAAATGTCGAGCTTCTATCAAATGAAGTTTCTATGGATCTGTCACTGAAAATGGAGAGGCGTTCTAAAGTTTCATCGATAATAAATACCCCAAATCGTCCTTCTTTCCCTTTATCTACTGCCAGTGCCACCGAGTCTCACTCAAACGGTCACTAGCTACTGCTTGAAAATGTCTGCCTCATTATCTCAGCCCAAGGCGTATTTTGTTTCGCTGTTCTGTGAGGCGATCTTTGCAGGTGCGCCTACCGCCTTGTTTTGCCTACTCAGTCTGGATTCAGTGGTTGGTGCGCAGGCTTATACACTGTACTGTTCTGCGCCGCAATGTATCTTCTGTTGTGAGTAGTTCTACACGGTGATCGTTATTCGAAGGTTCGAATGGTTGAGCTGTGCCTACCTGTACTGACCATGGAATTTTCGTCAGGCATCACCGCAAACGGCATGAAAACAGAACAAAGAACATCATGACAGCGCTGACGGTCGTCATGTACTGTCTATCGATGCTACATCTAGCATTCTCATTCCAGATCAACCTGGTAGCGCTGTTCGACCAAAAAGCTTCTGCCCCACTGGACGGAGTCCCCAAAAGTGTTGAAAACACAGAAAATGTATCGGCTTGTACCCCAATTGCAGCCGAAACTCTGAATGTGATGACGTTCTATCATGCACGTATACATACTGATCTTGATTATCTTTCCAGTGTATCGTTGGGGATTCTATAGTGATATGGCGTACATGGACTCTTTGGAATCGCAGTTGGAAGGTCATATTCTTCCCTTGCGCCCTTTTGTTAGGCGGCACCGGTAAGAGGACTCGACCGAATCGGAACTCGTTGCAATTTTATTCAATGATTCACAATTAGTTTCCGCTGGGTTCTTGATTCATGCTATGTTCATCTCCCTAGTCGGGCAAACTTTATTCAATCCAAAGACTATTAGTGCAATGGTGGCTTTCGGAATCCTTACTACTATGATAAATTTCTATGCTATCATCGTCATTGGCTATCGCGCATGGTGAGCTACTTCTACTCTCATTCTTTCACTCATGAACGATCTTTTATGCAACACAGGTCTCATGATCGGGAAATGAAAGTTTTCACTAGGTCAGGAAGCGTTATCATGGGTAGATTCGGAGGTCAATACCTTCGCATCTTCCTTATTTTCATCGAGTCGGGTTTCATTTACTGCATCATTCCGGTGTGTTTCGCAAGGCTGTGATAAATGCGTTCACTCAAACTCTCTATCATTTGTGTAGGTCCTGATGGTGATTCTCTTTGGCGTGGCAAATAATGGCGTTTATATAGTCATAGGCGTGCTCGCTCAAATGACGGTGAGTGACTGCTCAACAGTATCAAAAGGCAAGACGTCTTCTGACGAAGCTTCAACCATATACAGGGTATCTAC
Source organism: Lentinula aff. lateritia (assembly GCA_027886305.1). Taxonomy (NCBI): domain Eukaryota; kingdom Fungi; phylum Basidiomycota; class Agaricomycetes; order Agaricales; family Omphalotaceae; genus Lentinula; species Lentinula aff. lateritia. The sequence goes on along the minus strand of MU795001.1, from coordinate 676 downwards.
CCGACCGCGATCATTGTCCTCATCTGCTTACAGCTTACTCAACGCGACATTATAACTCAGACAGAACTTGCCGCTGGCAACAGGACCGTTCGTTTGCAACAGATGAATCATGATAGCCAGCCTGAGTATACTCTCACTATTCCGGCATCAGTCAGCACCGTATCTTCAAGTGGTAGTCGATCCTACGGGACACAACCAATCAGAATTCATGTTATCAAAGATATCAAAGATTCTCGAAATGATTCGGCGCCTATGGACATCGATAAATCCAGCTCAATGGTTTGAGTAAGCATACAAGTCAGGTGGAATGTATCGCGTCATTATAATCGTTGGCCCTTGAGTTCTTTGTATTTTATGGATATGAAATCTACCCACAAAATTCTCAGACTTGATCAAAGAGGGTCGCGTCTTCATTTTTGTACTGTACCAGCATCTTCACGCGCCCACATACATTGTATTGAGGTACTCCAGCACTGACAAACCTTCGATTTCGAAATGAGCACCCCATGTTACCAGTTAAAGGGCGCTTAAGCCTATAGGTTTATACAATAAAACAAGATTCATAGGAAAGAGTTGTGGATATAACACAGGGTGCAAATCTCCATAAGTTGCTGCCACTTACTGAAGACTTTTGGAAAATTGATGTAAATTTCCGATAAGATAAGATTTGTGACTT